>JAULUF010000014.1:1762500-1802500 GCA_031834385.1 Semotilus atromaculatus
ACGGGTAAGGTTAGGGACAGGTGTGTGTGATACGGGTAAGGTTAGGGACAGGTGTGTGTGATACGGGTAAGGTTAGGGACAGGTGTGTGTGTGATACGGGTAAGGTTAGGGACAGGTGTGTGTGATACGGGTAAGGTTAGGGACAGGTGTGTTTGATACGGGTAAGGTTAGGGACAGGTGTGGTGATACGGGTAAGGTTAGGGACAGGTGTGTGTGATACGGGTAAGGTTAGGGACAGGTGTGGTGATACGGGTAAGGTTAGGGACAGGTGTGTGTGATACGGGTAAGGTTAGGGACAGGTGTGTGTGATACGGGTAAGGTTAGGGACAGGTGTGTGTGATACGGGTAAGGTTAGGGACAGGTGTGTGTGATACGGGTAAGGTTAGGGACAGGTGTGTGTGATACGGGTAAGGTTAGGGACAGGTGTGGTGATACGGGTAAGGTTAGGGACAGGTGTGGTGATACGGGTAAGGTTAGGGACAGGTGTGGTGATACGGGTAAGGTTAGGGACAGGTGTGGTGATACGGGTAAGGTTAGGGACAGGTGTGGTGATACGGGTAAGGTTAGGGACAGGTGTGGTGATACGGGTAAGGTTAGGGACAGGTGTGTGTGATACGGGTAAGGTTAGGGACAGGTGTGTGTGATACGGGTAAGGTTAGGGACAGGTGTGTGTGTGATACGGGTAAGGTTAGGGACAGGTGTGTGTGATACGGGTAAGGTTAGGGACAGGTGTGGTGATACGGGTAAGGTTAGGGACAGGTGTGGTGATACGGGTAAGGTTAGGGACAGGTGTGGTGATACGGGTAAGGTTAGGGACAGGTGTGTGTGATACGGGTAAGGTTAGGGACAGGTGTGTGTGATACGGGTAAGGTTAGGGACAGGTGTGTGTGTGATACGGGTAAGGTTAGGGACAGGTGTGTGTGATACGGGTAAGGTTAGGGACAGGTGTGTTTGATACGGGTAAGGTTAGGGACAGGTGTGGTGATACGGGTAAGGTTAGGGACAGGTGTGTGTGATACGGGTAAGGTTAGGGACAGGTGTGGTGATACGGGTAAGGTTAGGGACAGGTGTGGTGATACGGGTAAGGTTAGGGACAGGTGTGTGTGATACGGGTAAGGTTAGGGACAGGTGTGGTGATACGGGTAAGGTTAGGGACAGGTGTGGTGATACGGGTAAGGTTAGGGACAGGTGTGGTTGATACGGGTAAGGTTAGGGACAGGTGTGTGTGATACGGGTAAGGTTAGGGACAGGTGTGGTGATACGGGTAAGGTTAGGGACAGGTGTGTGTGATACGGGTAAGGTTAGGGACAGGTGTGTGTGATACGGGTAAGGTTAGGGACAGGTGTGTGTGATACGGGTAAGGTTAGGGACAGGTGTGGTGATACGGGTAAGGTTAGGGACAGGTGTGGTGATACGGGTAAGGTTAGGGACAGGTGTGTTTGATACGGGTAAGGTTAGGGACAAGTGTGGTGATACGGGTAAGGTTAGGGACAGGTGTGGTGATACAGGTAAGGTTAGGGACAGGTGTGTGTGATACTGGTAAGGTTAGGGACAGGTGTGTTTGATACGGGTAAGGTTAGGGACAAGTGTGGTGATACGGGTAAGGTTAGGGACAGGTGTGTGTGATACGGGTAAGGTTAGGGACAGGTGTGTGTGATACGGGTAAGGTTAGGGACAGGTGTGGTGATACGGGTAAGGTTAGGGACAGGTGTGGTGATACGGGTAAGGTTAGGGACAGGTGTGTGTGATACGGGTAAGGTTAGGGACAGGTGTGGTGATACGGGTAAGGTTAGGGACAGGTGTGGTGATACGGGTAAGGTTAGGGACAGGTGTGTGTGATACGGGTAAGGTTAGGGACAGGTGTGGTGATACGGGTAAGGTTAGGGACAGGTGTGGTGATACGGGTAAGGTTAGGGACAGGTGTGGTGATACGGGTAAGGTTAGGGACAGGTGTGTGTGATACGGGTAAGGTTAGGGACAGGTGTGGTGATACGGGTAAGGTTAGGGACAGGTGTGGTGATACGGGTAAGGTTAGGGACAGGTGTGGTGATACGGGTAAGGTTAGGGACAGGTGTGGTTGATACGGGTAAGGTTAGTGACAGGTGTGTGTGATACGGGTAAGGTTAGGGACAGGTGTGGTGATACGGGTAAGGTTAGGGACAGGTGTGTGTGATACGGGTAAGGTTAGGGACAGGTGTGTGTGATACGGGTAAGGTTAGGGACAGGTGTGTGTGATACGGGTAAGGTTAGGGACAGGTGTGGTGATACGGGTAAGGTTAGGGACAGGTGTGGTGATACGGGTAAGGTTAGGGACAGGTGTGTGTGATACTGGTAAGGTTAGGGACAGGTGTGTTTGATACGGGTAAGGTTAGGGACAAGTGTGGTGATACGGGTAAGGTTAGGGACAGGTGTGTGTGATACGGGTAAGGTTAGGGACAGGTGTGTGTGATACGGGTAAGGTTAGGGACAGGTGTGGTGATACGGGTAAGGTTAGGGACAGGTGTGGTGATACGGGTAAGGTTAGGGACAGGTGTGTGTGATACGGGTAAGGTTAGGGACAGGTGTGGTGATACGGGTAAGGTTAGGGACAGGTGTGGTGATACGGGTAAGGTTAGGGACAGGTGTGGTGATACGGGTAAGGTTAGGGACAGGTGTGGTGATACGGGTAAGGTTAGGGACAGGTGTGGTGATACGGGTAAGGTTAGGGACAGGTGTGGTGATACGGGTAAGGTTAGGGACAGGTGTGGTGATACGGGTAAGGTTAGGGACAGGTGTGGTTGATACGGGTAAGGTTAGGGACAGGTGTGTGTGATACGGGTAAGGTTAGGGACAGGTGTGTGTGATACGGGTAAGGTTAGGGACAGGTGTGGTGATACGGGTAAGGTTAGGGACAGGTGTGGTGATACGGGTAAGGTTAGGGACAGGTGTGGTGATACGGGTAAGGTTAGGGACAGGTGTGGTGATACGGGTAAGGTTAGGGACAGGTGTGTGTGTTACGGGTAAGGTTAGGGACAGGTGTGTGTGATTCTGGTAAGGTTAGGGACAGGTGTGTGTGATACGGGTAAGGTTAGGGACAGGTGTGGTGATACGGGTAAGGTTAGGGACAGGTGTGTGTGATACGGGTAAGGTTAGGGACAGGTGTGTGTGATACGGGTAAGGTTAGGGACAGGTGTGTGTGATACGGGTAAGGTTAGGGACAGGTGTGGTGATACGGGTAAGGTTAGGGACAGGTGTGTGTGATACGGGTAAGGTTAGGGACAGGTGTGTGTGATACGGGTAAGGTTAGGGACAGGTGTGGTGATACGGGTAAGGTTAGGGACAGGTGTGTGTGATACGGGTAAGGTTAGGGACAGGTGTGGTGATACGGGTAAGGTTAGGGACAGGTGTGGTGATACGGGTAAGGACACTGAGTTTCCCCACAACGCTTTATCTGTAGAGTGGGAAAGGGATCCTCCACAGGGAGAGGCTAGTTGGCCCTTCAGCACTGCATTGTCATCGGGTCCAGGCGAAGCTCCTCGTCAGATCTGGATACGGCCTGGATCCGGCAGGCTGCGGGAAAACCTCGGGATAAACAAAGACACTAAAATTAGCGTAGATGCCATTCTTCTTATGATGTAACGAGTACATCAGGATTTAAGGGAAGTGTTCCCAGTTCCGGCTGACCTAATCTATGCAGCCTAACATTGAGTTATAGAAGTCTATAATGTATTATGTGAATGCGAGATCAAAAAGATGTGTTTTTAGTCTAGCTTTGAACTGACAGAGTGTGTCTGCTTCTCGGACAATGGTAGGGAGACTGTTACAGAGTTTTGGTGCTAAATAGGAAAAGGATCTACCGCCAGCAGTCGATGTTGATATTCTAGGTATTATTAGAATTTTGGATTATGGATTATGAGCATGCACATTGAAAAAGCAAATGCATGCCTTGTAATTATAAAAAATAATATAAATATGACTTTAACTGTTCTTATAATGCAGTATAGGTCTTAATGAGTCTTTATACATTTATTTATAGAATAGTAATACTTATAAATAAGTATATAATTAACTAAAATTCATTATAAACAAGTCTTACCGAAAAGACTATATTGGTCTTCCCACTTCAAAATTTCACATTTAATTCAACGTGTTACTTGCCATTTTTTATAATAATTGGTGAAATTTACTAGCAATTCCTGAGTGAGAACTGTTTCAGAGTAATTTTGTTTTTCAGCATCGGGGGACTAGTGGCTCATACAGTCTCAATAAAGCATAAAACATCATGCGGTTTGATCAAATACGTTACAAAGCTACATAAGCGTGAGGCTCTTGACTCACAGGTGTATTGCTCAAGTCTCCATTCTCAGCATAAGCACAAAGGAATCAATAATCTAGAGTCAGAGAATGGTTCCCAGCATGGTGGCAATTATTATGTGCGCTCTTTTCTCAACGCTCCTTCAGTGACCTCAGCTCTCCTTTTGACTGATCGCTGGACCAAAGCTGTGAGTTAAAGTATGTGCCGTATATTCACTGAATCTGTGCTGAGGCTGAGCAGTCATGACCACCGAACAGGAATGAGAGGCGAGTGTTGAATACTGACGCTTTGGCTGTAATTCATCCTGCTTGAGCTGTTGCCAGGTATTCGGCTCGAGTTCTCACACACACACACGCACGCACGCACGGCACACACACACACACACACACGGGGAACAACATGGGGAGACGTTCACGGTGGTCCAAACGCAAAATGTTGGTGTTGAAGTTTTTTCAGCTTTTTATTGCGGTCTCAGACCCTCAAAAAATAAAGGTGCTTTATTGGAATCAATGGTTGCATGAAGAACATTTTACATCCATGTAACTTTCCCTTTGAGAAAGAGAATTAGCACACTTTTCATTTACGGAAATAATATACTTTAAAGTTCCCCTGTATAGTCAATAATTTTTGCATCCCTTAAAACTCATCTTTGATCACCAAAAACATTTTTTCTGTAAATTTTTTTCCTCATGCCTTAAAATATCTTGAATGTAACTCGACACCCTTGCCTCATTTAGTATGCGTGGTTCTATGAATATGCAAATTAGCCCCGCCTCCACTCACTCAGAGATCCACTGGTTGACGATCACACGTTGATCTGATTGGTTACGTTTGTGACGTCAGAAACACCAGCGATTTCACACCGTGTTTTTGAGACTGTCTTTGGTTCACTGCAGTTTTAAGCAGAAAATATTCAGCAATGCTGTCGACTTATGAATTTACACATGTTTGTCTTAAATTAAAGCATATTAAAAACACCACATAGACTTAAAAACACCACAAAAACATTGTAGCAGCTGGGACCTGCATGGCCTATCAATTGGGGAACTCAGCGCTAGCACATATGGACAAAACAAACATGCTAAATAAACACATATTTATTTTTAACCCAAGAAAAAACAGTACAACAATACAATCATATTTGTAAACAGGTAGAACTTCGAATAAACAGCCACTTGACTTCGCATCGCATCTTCGTTCGGACAAATGTGGACCACTTTTGCACTGTTAAAATATCAACCAAAACGAAAAGATTTTTTACGTTTTTCTTTCCTTTTTTCAAAACACATTGTGGCAATGAGAGTGATAAAAAAACAAGTTATATTTTGCAGTTTGTTGTAGGTCTACTTCATGAAACATTTAAAACATTTTGAAACACGGGAAAAATGAACAGTCACACAATACTCTCCACATATCGTCATCATCGGTTGTTTGTGTTGTATCCCTAGATCCCGATGACTGACTATTTGTGTCATTTGGAGCTCAACGTTTTAAATATATCCTTATGTCCATATTTTGGTGTAACGAGTCCGACCAGATAACTACAACGCTATTACATGCTAGCTGAGAATCGCTGGACTTACGTTAGCCTGTCACTTCATCCAGAGCCCTGAATTTTTTTTTTTTACTAAAGCAGTATATAAAATCAGATGTATTACCTACCACCATTTAGGTGTTTTGTGTTATTTAAAATATTTATAATATATTTTTTTTGCAATGCAATTATGCAAATAAATTTTTTTTTAAATGCAATTACCCGTTTCAGCCACCGGGGGGGCAATGATCCCCATAATCAAACTCCATGCCTGAGCTTTATTTTTAAGCACTGAAGTGTTTAAGCTTCTCTTTAGAGTCAATTGAGTATATATCGTATGGTCAATATTGCGATCAGTATTTTCTAAAAAGCATGTGCAAAAACGTAGAAGGTCGAACTCTGAGTTCCAGAACATCCCATAAATGTTCAACCATATTTTGAAATAGGCTTCACTAGCATGGCCACTATATATGACCAATCATTTGACCTCACGACTCCCACATTATGGCCATCTGCATATTCCTTACTATGTTTAACAGCTGGCTGTGTACAGAGTGGGTTGAAGGCCTTTCCAAATGTTTGAAAATAAGGTGAAAGTTTTGTGCTTTTCAATGCGGTACAACAGATTATTCATCGTTGTTGGTCTTGGAAACAAGTAGACTCCAAAATTGTGTCACAAAATGATCTCTTTCTAATGCTCATGACAAGAAAAAGGTACTAAAAGGGACAAAGTAGAAAAAGGTACTGATTCACATTGTGTAGCATTGTTAACATGTTGCTAGCATGATTTAACACGTTGCTAACATGATTATCACGTTCCTATCATTGATTTAGCCTTTTACTAGCATGATTAGCATGTTGTCAACATGATTTATCACGTTGCTAACATTATTAGAATGTTGCTATCATGATTAGGCACGTTCCCATAGTAGACAGTATAAGAAGTGGACAGAGCCATCTCTCTCATTGGAACTCAGTTGAGACAATTGAAGCCCATTTTTAGTTATTTTTTTTAGCACTTCCGTTCCTGACGCGCAGACTCAAACCGACTCAAACTAAGCTTGATGACGTGAGCCTGTCTGACAGATGTACATCTTCTAGTAGCTGTGCGTGAAAACGTTAATCTTGCAGAGACGGCGAGCTTGAGCAAAGAGTTCTTTGGCGTGAGTGAGCAGGAGTAAGTATTTTGTATAGTATTTATTTTAAAACGTAACGCCAGTACGCCATATTAAGTTAATGCATTGATTGCCTGCGAGCTCCTGTCTGTACGGTCATTTCTGTACTGTGCGACAGAGAGTCGAGTGGTTATGACGCAATCGTTAGCCTATTTTTTACAAAAACTGTTTCTACGGGGCCATAACGCAACATAGAAGGTAATGGAGCCCTTTATACATTGTCGTGTGTCTTTAGAAATAAATAATGGACAAATGGAGTATTTAAACGCCTCAGATGTAAAGTTATTCGCTGTCAAAGTGACGCCAAAATGAACGGGAGTCAATGGGAATGCTAACGCAAGTGAAGGTCTGCAACAAGATGGCGGCACGCGGCCGGCTTCAACTTCCGGTCGATGGATTACCCGCTTGCACGTTCCCAGCATTGGTTTAGCCTTTTGCTTGTATGAATAGGAAGTTGTTAGCCTGATTTACCATGTTGCTTGCATGATTAAACACATTGCTAGGCTGATTTATCACATTACTAGCATGATTAGCATGTTGCTATCATGATTTAACATGTTGCTAGCATGAATTAGCCAACTGCTAATATAATTAGCAGGCTGCTATCATTATTTATCACGTTGTTAACTTGATTAGCATGTTGATATCATGATTTAGCATTTGCTAGCATGATTTAACGTGTTGCTAGCATGATTTAGCATGTTGCTAACATAATTAGCAGGTTAGTTAAACGTGCTATTAGCATGTTGCTAGCATGATTAAGCACAATGCTCACATGTTTTAACACATTGCTAGTGTTATGTATGAAGCGTTGTTACTTTAAGACATAAGTAATAGGTGGAGTCTTTGAATGATGACGAAGTGATGCTCAAGAAAATACAAGTAAATGTGAGCAATAAAGAGATGCAAGTTCTTTAGTTCCTGAATAAATGTTTCAGACTCTTCTTTAGTGTCCTCTGTCTTTTTAAACAAGGGAAAGACACGACAGTTAGCCTGATTTAACAGATTATTAACACAATTAGAAGGTTGCTAGCATAATTTAACATGTTGCTAGCATGATCATTTTTAACTGAACTATCCCTTTAATACTTTGTAAAGAAATTGCATATGTCATCATATACAGTAGATGCTCTCAAAGCTTTCATTGGTAAACTTTCTGGCAAAACAGACTGTCTTTCTGACTCTCTTTTACAGCCAATTTCAAATAACTGGGTCAGTTTTAAATGGTACGACAGGTGATATTTAAAGTTGAAATGATATCTGTTTCTTCTCCTTCAGGAGGAGCCTAGAGTCGTGGATTTTTCCATCCTATTATGACCTTTATTGAAAATCACACAGCTCATCAGCGAGTCCTTCACTTTCTCTGCCGCTGAATAATTTAGTGAAGGGTGATCGTTCCTCCGAGTGCTGCGCTGATTTACTTACCTCGCGGTATGACATTGCAGTTGCATGAGGTTTCACTGTCTCTCTCTTGATTAAAATAAGTCTCTGATGTCCCCAGGGTGTGTGTGTGAAGTTTTAGCTCAAAATACCTCACAGATATTTTATATAGCATGTTAAAATTGTCACTTTTTGAGGGTGAGCAAAAACACAGTTTTTGTGTGTCCCTTTAAATGCAAATGAGCTGCTGCTCTCAGCACAGGGGGCGGAGCTTCAAGAGCTTGTGTGTGTGTGTGTGTGTGTGCGCGCTTTGAACATGCTCAAACAGCAACAGAAACAAGTCACTCAGGCTATGAAAAGCCACATATTTTCGGCGTCATGTGTCGCGAGGTCGTGTCCTGCGTATGGTGTCCTATATATCTCAGGCCACCTGACTGGGATTCCTTTGCCTTGAGTCAGAGAGGAGTTCCTGAGGCCTGACGTACGGGGTGTTTCCACACAACAGCGTTCAGTGTGTGTGTGAACAATAAAGCTCAAGGGTCTCTTTCCTAACACTTACACTGCCATACGAACAGCCTTAAAGCAACGACAGCTTGTGTCTTATCAAGAGCTTCCCTGCTGTCCAGTGTTGGGGAAGCTACTTTAAAAGTGTGGATTTCCAAACTTCAAGCTAATTTAAATAGTTAAAGAACAATCAAGCTACTGCTTTAAAAAAGTATTCAGCCACTACAAACCGTAGGCATAGACATAACTAACTAAATTGAGGTTTTAGCAGGCAATACATTGTTATCATTTAAATGTATAACTTTCCAATTTAACTGTTACATATCAATTCATCAGAGCTGTATCCCAATTGTTTAATTTAATTTAATAAAAAAAGTTTAGTGTTTCGTTTTACTTTGTTTTTTTATTCTATTGTTACAGTTTTGAGTCAATAATTGAATCTCAAATTGGTTGACATGTCGAACTTGAACAAGGAAGTTGAATACAAAACACGATTAAATTATTAAATTATATAAAAATAACTAATATATATATATATACACATACTTAAAATATAATATAAAAAAATAAAATAAAAATGTGTATATATATATATATATATATATATATATATATATATGTATGTATTCTACATATGAGAAAAATGAACCAATTAGAACGAGCCGATTCACTAAGGGGCTGTTTACACGACACCATTTTCAACTAAAAACGTTAAACTTTTTATGCGTTTGGTCGGTCAGTTACACGACAACGACATTTTGGGGGCCTGAAAACACAATCTTTTGAAAACGGGTTTTAAATTGCAAGTTTTTGAAAACAATATCGTTATGGTCTCCGTGTAAAGAACAAAAACGTGAATTTGTGAAACAATGACGTCATGGATATCCGTGTCACGTGTTCTGTCTATGTTCGTAGAGTTTCTTTACAAAGTGTCATTGGCCTGACACAGAATACAGCGATTATAGTCGTTGTGAACGGAATAATTTGGACAACGTTGTCGTCTGTACGTGAAAAACGCAAAGAAAATTTTTTTCTGTTGTTGTCGTGTAAACGTGCCCTGAATGTAAATTTTTACATAGTGACTTTCTAAGACTTCTGCTCTGATAATGAAATCTAACCGACGTCAATACGTGATCAGCGCTTGGTTCTGATGTAATCAGCGCTGCTTTCAGTACACACACACACACACACACACACACACCAGCCAATGTGGAAGTACTGCGGGTTCTGAAAATGTCACAACAAACGTCGTCTTATCTCTCCTGAGCCACGGCTGCGAGATGAGAGAGGGAATTGTGCTGCAGATTCTCACTATAAGTGCAAATGTTTGTGTGTGAGAGCTGCGGGGGGGCATTGGAGATGAAATTACACAGGAACATCGAACACCTCGGGGACCGGCGAAGAGAAGCGCCACAGATGCTCCAGAGGACACAGCGATCGCTGCAAACACAGCCTAAGAGTGATGCTTGTCTTTCATTGCGTAAGAGGGTTTGTCAGAGTCGTTTTGAGCTCTACTAGTGCCCTATTACCCACTAAGTGTTATGAGCTGAACTATAAGCCATCTGTAGGAATGAATGATGCTTACGTCACAGCATACACTCTGCTTGAATCGGCCCTGAAATTTGTGGGGGAGTGTTTTGAGAAAGATGTAGATGTGTGGCAGTGCTTCTAGATAAATCATTATTAAAGTGTTTGAAGGACCTTTACAAGACCTTGATTTTGAGTCTTACCCAGACAGCAACATATTGGCCCAGATCCAGCCCACAACATACACACATAGGCTACGCGTTGAATCCACATGTACCAGATGTGGCCCGGATCTGAACCGGCACTATATGTTGCTGTTTGGGTATAGTCTACATTAAATCAACATTGACCCTATTTAGTTTCTCAATACATGCTTCATTTTATTCTTAAGCTAATTTATTCCGCAGGTCAAGTCAAATTTAGGGTACATTTGCTTGACAATGATATGCTTAAAACGGAGAAGTTTTTCCTTTGCCAAAACAATCCTTGAAAACGACAAAAAACGCCGTATTCAGGCCATTAGATGGCGATGAAACACTATAGATTAACCTCATCGTCTTCACAGATGCACGTTTTTGTTGTTTACAACGAGTTAAAACTTGCACTTTGAAACACATTTTCAAAAGTTTGCATTTTCATGGATCCAAAACGCTGTTGTCGTGTAAACGCATAGAATTTTTTACGTTTTTAGTTGAACGGTGTCATTTAAACAGCCCCTTATTTATATAGCGCTTTTCACAATACACATTGTTTCAAAGCAGCTTTACAAAAAATCATGATGTTAATGTTTATAATATCTTAATATCTTCAAACCCTAGAGTCGCATTTTGCAGATTAGAGCTGGACGATGATATAGTTACGTTTTGGGACGATATAAACAATCAAGCTTATGTGACTATAGAGCTGGTAAGTCCCGCCCCTTCCGCTAACCCCGCTGGACCTTTAGGTTGAAAAATCGTCAATGCAAGTGAATGAGAGAAAATAATTATTTTCTAATCCCGTTTGAATTTTGTAATGAATGTGAACATATGTTGTCTGTGAATTTTTTATATAATTTTTCGTGATTACAATACCCTGTATTTTCTTTCTCATTTTTAGGAAAAGCACTTTACCATTGTTTATTTCTATACTAAATGTCATACACTTGCAATGAAGCTAAAAATATAAACAACTACATCATTATGTTGATATCCTATATTTTTACAACAAAACTTACGACAAACATGTCTTCTAATATCCTCAGTTGTTGCGTATTGAACACATTTGTAAATTACTTCCATTGTGCGCGTTCACTTTAATACCGCGTGCTTTATATACATGTTGCTGCTGATTGGACTGCAGTTCTGACACGCCCACCAAACAAGAGAAAACGCATCTCAAACCCCGTTGCATTTCCAGGAAACATGACGTTCAACCAGGAAACCGTAGCAAAACGTTGCGCTGTGATCTTGAACCTGGTTGAGTGTTTCCTCTGAAGCCCTCCACCTCCCCAGCTCCACCTGCCTATATTAATGCAGCAGCGGCAGCAAATCGTACATGCTCACGGCAGTCTGTGTATCTATCAGCAGTATGAACACACAGTAGTCAGTAGTGGATCCAAAAAGTTAATCAAAGTTGTCCTAAGAATGAGTATTGTTCAAAATTCATAACTTTGATGAAAGGTTTTGATCCACTTCAAATGTTGACTACTGTATTATCACCTGTGATGAGCATCAACAAATGATGGAGGGAAAGCATGCTATTTTATGGGGATTACACAGAAATCAGGATTTACTAGATGCAAGTTTACAAAACGAAATCCAGTATTTTTAACCAGATGTTCCTGATTGTCAAGCTCTTCCTCGTGCAGATGCCACACATTTTTACCGAGGGTGTTGAACTTCAGATAAGAGCAAGACTCCACCTAAGATAGAGGAAAAACACTTCTGTCTGAGAATAACACTCAATGTGTCAGTGTGTTCCACAAATGTGGACAGTAATGAAGTACATTTACTTGAGTACTGTACTTAAGGACACTTTTTGAGTATCTGTACTTTACTGTATTATTCTTTTCTGGAAACTTTTTACTTTGGGGTATGTGATTCTCTTTTTTGTCCATTTTTTCAAAATCCCTTGAAATCCTATTCATAACCCACTTACAGCCACTGAGTTAGAAGCACCGAACAATGAAAATTAAGCAATTTAATCATCTGTGGAATGGGCAGGACTCGAAAAACTCCAGCCAATCATTCCCAAGACCACTTTTAAGTAATGTTTAAGTAATTACTTAAAAGTAGTTTAAGTAATGCGCATAATCTAGATACCTCGCGCGTGCCTAGACAATTCGTGCGCAACTGCGCATAGTCACGGTAATGTTAAGCCATGTCACAAAAAAGGACGTATCCCTCTGGTGCCGAAAATAGAAAGAAGAAAAGGACAGAGGAGGAGAAAAAAAGAGCAAGATAAAAGTATGTTTGCATGATTATTTACAGTATGTTTTGTGCAGCAATTGACCCATTCCTATCTACGGCAAGTCCCGAGGGCGAAAATACATTGCATACACACATATACAATTATTATTGAGAAATAATAATATTTTTACAGTTTTCAACAATAATTGTCATTGTTGAACCCTTCCTCTTATTATGTTTCTGATTTCTCAGTTTTGTCATTATTTTAGCAAATACCGGTAATGTATTTGATATGTTTTGAGACAGTTTGTTTTAAGAAGTTTCAAAGAGTTAGTAAAAGAGTTAAGTAAAAGTTAAAACTTTTTTATTTAAAGGTGCTATATGGATATTTTAGCGGCCTCTAGCGGTGATGTTTCAGATTGCAACAAGAGCGCTCGTGCTCGTGTGCGTGCGCGATCTCAAGAGCGAGAAAATCTAGCACGGAGACTTTCAACGCAACGGCGAAAGCATCACACAACATGCTGGAAACTCATGTAAACTCCCACTGCCACTTTACAACAATAGGCTACTTTTATAATCTTGACGTTGAACTAATGCTCCATGCTCGTACCATAATAACGTTAACTGCATTGACGGCGAACTAATGCTATCTAACTTGAGCCAACTAAAGCACAAAATCACAATATATTTCACATGCTTTTAAGTAATGTTAGCTTACCTGTCCAAAAGGAGGAAAGCCAACTCAGGATCTGTTTTTATACCTAAAACAAAGCGGAGGTCTCTCCACAATTCAAAAGCTCTGCCGATGTTGATCCGTGTTTTCGTCCTGAGGCGATCAGAATCACGTTTGGCTTGACGAGCTTCAGCAGATAAGACTTTTTTTTGTTTTTTATATTTTTTTGGAGTTTGTGTTGTGCTGAAGGCAGGTCGTTTTGGGGTGTTATCAGACTCCATGTCGTTAGCTGAAGTGCCGTCTGTCGCATAGACTGTATAAGGAGAGAGGCTCGGGAGCGCGCATGCACGTCACTTCCGATGGATTTCGCTGTAAATCCGACCCGGAGACTTCACATATAAATATGAATACTGGCCTTCAGAGGTAATAGCAAAACCCGACAAGTGGATCATTGTAATGTGTGATTACAACCCCTTCACACACAGGCAATAAAAAAAGGATTCATTGTAGAAGAAAAGTTCCATAGAGCACCTTTAAGTAGGCATCTTTTTTATTAAGGATTTATTTTGTATTAATACATAACCTCACTGTATCATTATTGCGTGATATTTGTGTCAATAATCGTCAAGCACAGGTGACTCCGCGTAGTGGTAGGGGGCCCCCAAATCAAATTCTGCTTAGGGCCCCCAAAAGGCTCGGGCCGGCGCTGCCCACATGCTCAGTTGGATGCCCCACCGCAGAGAAAAATCAAGGAGATTCCTGCGCTGCTCCAGGATTTATTGTCGAAAAACTATTTTTGAGGCATGAAAGTATTTATTTTCTTGACCTTTGTTTTTGTTAAACTGTTGTCACTGTTTTTGTGATTCAGCTCAAACTTATATGGTTTAAATGAGTGATATGTTCACTTTAAGCTATATGGTTAGCATGTATCACGGTAGCCTTGTTTAGCTAGCACATGAGGTTTTATCATGGCTGACAGGAACGGGGACAGTAGCAACACAATGCATAAATATTGCTAAAATGAAAAATAATAATATAAAATAGAAGGTTAAATAAAAGTTAATTGCCTCACAAATTGTTCCATTCTTCCTATGTCACTAAAAGCCTACTGTATTTTATATCAGTTTGAATATTAACATCTGCACATAAGACCTACTCATCTAGACAAATCTATAATTGTCATCTAATCAAAGCTGATGAAGAAATAACACTGTAATATTATTATAACTTAAATTTTTTATAATAATCATTTTGCTAACACTGACATACAGTATATTGTAATATATTGTATTTGTAACATGTTGCAACTGTCCCCGGGTCAACATCTGACTCCTTACATTCAAATGCAAATTGTGAAAAATGTAGATTCTGTAATTATCTTTAAATGGTTTAGACTATTAACAGACAGATGTAAGATTATTGTATAAACAATTGGTTTGTTAAATCCAAACCATTTCTGAGTAACAGAGCCAAAAGCAAAAAGTGTTGCAACCATCCCCAATCTCCCGTACTTTCAAAAACGAGTACTTCTGTACTTTTACTTAAGAAAAAATCGGTCTTTACAACTTTGACTTGTAACGGAGTAATATTTGACCAGTAGTATCTGTACTTTCACTCAAGTAAGGAAGTTATGCACTTTGTCCACATGAACTCACGTGTTTAGATGGACGCTGGCACGCACAGTATATAAAGCTCTGACTGAGCCCAGATTCTGACCCGGTCCTGACCTTGATGAAGTGCTTTCACTAGAGTACAGTGTGTCTCTGAAAGAGCATGCTGGGAAAGATCCTTCTGTTGTGGTAAAGTGACTTGGCACTGCCTTCAAAATGGCACTGACTGGGTTGTCCGTGTGCCAGAACAGATTTTTCCAAAACAACGTTGGAATGCTTGTGCTTTACTATAGAATAATTCCCTTTTAAAGACACTGGCGTTGGATCACAAGAACGGTCTAAAGTTAATATGGTCTTGTTTTCCATTACAAATATCGAAATATTCTTAAATCAAGATACATTTAGGCCTGAAGCAAAATGACTGAAGATATTAAGTCTTGTTTACTGAAAAATGCATCAGTTTTCTCGTTTTAAGCATAAACACTTCAAAAACATAATATCTTCTGTCCTGTTCCTTCTCAAGTAAATGTATCTTGATTTAAGAACGTTTATGTGCTGGAAAACAAGGCAAAATATGGAAGAACATCATTTTTTGCAATATATATATTTACGCACATTCTTACAATCTCAGGAAATGCTTTCAATATGGCCTGGAATGCTCCTCATAATGTTGGATTTTCCTTTGCAATATTCTAGATCTTTTCTTTTATGCCCTTTAACGTGTATATCCTACCCTACAGGTTTGGAGTCACACCAGACAATAACAGTCGAGTTATCTCTTATCTGTTCAAGCAAACCTGTCAAGCCTATAGTACACACTACACAAACACATTATCCACCAGACAAACATGCGATATGCTTAAGTTGCTACCAAAATAATTCACACTGCCAGAACATGCTTGAGATAAGCAGATGGAGCTCTATCTGTGTCCACATGGCATCAGCGAAGGCTCAAACTGCAGTATTAAAAATAAACAAGCGCACATTGTGAAGGCCGTGATCTCACACAGGCTTTGCACTTCAGCTGCAAAAACAAAATGTCCATTTGAAGCTTAATTGTTGCATCCACAACAGCAATAAGAGGGAACACGAGTGACTCGTTTTCAAGCTTTACCACGTTCGGAAATGACATTTGATCGTCGGTTTTGTTATGACATAATTCAGGAGTTAATGAGACAGTGAAAAGCGATTATTAATCTTTTAAAGGTCACCTGTGCGCCGCACCTCACTGAATGTAGACACTCATTCATGCACTGCAATGCTTGGAATTTGCTGAATGTATAGAAAGTAAAGTCAGCTTTCATTGTGTCCAAAAGAAAAATTCTGCAAGACAACATTTTTGGGTCATTATTGGATCCAGTCCACGTTCATTACAGCAGCATTAAAGAACGAGGAAGAAGGTCGTATTCAGAAACCAGACGACGTAATAGGAGAACTTTTTCAGAATCTTCCTTATTAGAAGCCATTTTGTGCTTCAGATTTGGCATTTAACATTTTTAATCTGAATCCGTTTCTCACCTGTGAAAGTCTTGGCGTGTTGAGTTGGGTCACATTAATAAGGTCACCGTAAAAACACACATTATCACTCAAGTCGAGTTATTCATGAAGAATTGATGGACAAAATAAAAGACCACCAGTAGTATTCTTGCCTAAATTGTCTTTTATTGAAAAAGGCCAGGGTGCAAATGTCAAATAAAAAAAGAAAAACAAAAATAAGACAAGCATATTTCAAGCATTTTAATACAAACTTAATATAAACTATTTCAGTCCCTCTTGACATGTAAGACACTGACTCAAAATACTTTGTTATACCATATTTTATCAAGTATTGCACAATGTAGGTACAAAATTAATATATACGATTACATTGTCCATAATATAGCAAAAATCTGTTTAACTCTTAACAGAAAATACAACTCTTTTTGTTTCAAAAAAGCAAATATTCCTACACTGAAATTCCAACACTAAGGAATATTCTGTACACAATCTTTAGAATTTTGTATCTATTTTTTTTTCTTTAAAGATGATTTTCTTTAACAATTTAAAAAAAGAAAGACCAAAAAAAAACAAAATATATTATAACATAAAGCTTCTGCAGCCATCACAGATCACTGGAGTAGTAAAAAGATATAAATGCAATACCATGTTGTAGAAACAATATATATACTCTGATATTTTACAAACTCTGTACTCAATTAAATTATACAATTAGAAAAAAGACCACGTAACCCCAGATATATATGCATTAGTGCCAATTTCTTAAAAATCAGCCAAGTCTTACCAACTTTTAAAATACTGTAAGGGGCCAGAACTTCAACTTCTGTGTTTGTTTTTTTTTTTTTGTACCAATGTTTTAAAGTTTTTTTTTTTGTTTTTTTTTCAAAAGGTAGTAAAAAAATCGTTTTTTGCTTTATTGGCAAAAAAGGAAAAGAAACCATTGACGCGTGTTGACCAAGCTGTGTGTATATGTGTAACAAGCTTTTTTTTAGTACAAACTCAAGGGGGCATAAAAAGAGATTAGGAAGAAATTAAATTAAATAAAACAAAACACCCTTGGGCTCATGCGCTTATCAGTGACTAATAATAAAGATCTTCCACATCCACAGTTGTGCGTCTTTGCCTTGCGTTTTCCTTTTGCCAACGATCCTTCCATTAGTTCGCCATGACCGGCTGGAATTGCTGGTTTGAATACTGCATGTTTCCGAGACTGAAGCTCAAGCCATCCATGAGAGACTTGTCGTTGACGTTCCCGTACGCGGAGAACACGTCGAAGGCATTGCTGTACGGTTGAGGGCTAACGGCGTTCTCGCTCGGGAAGCCTCCTTGTCCTTGAAGGTTTGGGAACACGAACTCCTTAGCGTTAGGAGACAAAGCTGAAGCTTTTTGCTGCGAACTTCCAAGGCCGAATCCATAGAGCGAATGCATGGAGTTGGAAATGGCTTTTTGCTTGATTAGGTTGTTGACGTTCAGGCCTAGATTGGTGGGAGAGTTGCGGGAAGCTTTTCCACCGTTACGCCCACCGTTCTTCATCTTAGTGGAGCCAAACTTGGTGGCGGCGAAGGACGCGGTGGTGAAAGTTAAAGGCTGATTGGATCGTGGCATGAAAGACGGGCTAACGGATGCCGATTGGCCGAACGGTGGCGGTGATGGCGAACTCGACTCTGAGGACACGCCCACTGGATCAGTGATTGGCATGAAGACCTGAGCCTCCGGGTTAAAACTGTTTCCGATTTCTTTGTCCAACTCGGAGCCGTTCTCGCCGTTATCATCCACGTATAGCACCTTAACCGCTCCCTTCTCGCCAATCTGGTAGGAAACCTCGAAAGGGTCGATCCAAACGCTGAGATCCTGAGGCAAGTTATTCCGAACGTCTTCGATGTCCAACCCGCTCTCTTTGGCTGCTTCCTCAACGACCGGATCTACTTTCTCGCCCACATGTATACACCTGAACCCGGATCCTTTATATGGCTTATCTGGGTACCAATGTCCTTCGTATTTCTTCTTCAATTGCCTCTCCAACTCTTCGCCGAATATGTTGACTCGTCGTCGTGGGAGTTTGTTGTACAGGTACGAAATTATGAAGTTCAGCGCTACTTGGATTTCAAGCTGCATAGCTGTGTGTCTGTGCCGTCTTTATAGTCGAGTGCTGTAAAAACCTCCAAGGCAGTAGCGATCGGCGCTGGTGGACGAGGAAACGCTTGTTGATCCACTGGAAAATCTCCTTGAAGGGGAAAGAGAGGCAAGGTATTCAGCTGAGGAGTAATAAACCATGAGCTGTTCAATCACAGCCTACATAAAAACACGACCGATAGCGGCAGACGTTCATTTAAGGCCACAAATGCATTTCATTAAATCACAGACACAAGTAAAAAGGTTTAAAGCGATAAAAATCGGGTTAAATTTGCTTAATCCGTTGCGTTTTGATTAGATCACAGGCCTGGGGTTTTTAAGTGGGGGCCGCAAAGTAGTGCTGGGAGTTTAGAGAAAAACATGTAAATTAAATGGTTAATAATTCACCCAAAAATGGAAATTATCCTGTATTTTTACTTTCCTCAAGCCATCTTAAGTGTATATGACTTTCATTTTTTTATCCAAACACAATCAAAGTTATATTAAAAAAAATATCCTGGCTCTTCCTAGCTTTATAATGGGAGTGAATGGAGCCCGAGATTTTGAAGCCCAAAAAAAAAAAAAAAAAAAAAAAACATCCATCCATCCAGCCATCATAACAGTAATCCATACGACTCCAGGAGTTCTGGAGGCCTTCTGAAGCGAAGCCATGTTTTTGTCAAAGAAATATCTGTATTTATAACTTTATAAACCGTAACTGGTTGTAACAGCCATAGGAGAGTCTAGCTCCGGCGGAAGAGTGACCTCTGACCCGACGCATGACCTCTGACCCGACGCATGACGTATTGATGAATTCAGAAGCACAGAGTATAGAGCAAAACAAAACACTGGTCACGAATTATAAGTCTAAAACAAGAATTTAAGAGAAATGTGGGAGGAGCTTGAGCTTCTTGTTTGGGTTTACTCTACTCCTACATCATGCGTCGGGTCAGAGGTCATGCATCGGGGTCAGAGGTCACTCTTCTGCCAGAACTAGACTCACATAGGGCCAGTGACTACAGTGCATAAAGTTATAAATATGGATATTTCTTTTACAAAAACATGGCTTTGCTTCAGAAGGCCCTTATTAACCCCTGAAGTCGTATGGATTACTGTTATGATGGATGGATGTGCTATTTTGAGCTTCAAAATCTCAGGCTCCATTCACTCTCATTATAAAGCTTGGAAGAGCCAGGATATTTTTTTAATATAACTCTGTGTTTGGCTGAAAGAAGAGTCATATATACCTAGGATGGCTTGAGGGCAGGTCAATTATGGGATAATTTTCATTTTTGGGTGAACTAACTCTTTAAAGAAAATGTATACATTTTATTTAAATAAGCAGTAGGCAGTAGGTTACTATAGTGCATAGGGAAAAAATATTCCCATTTATTTTTAATTTTTTCACAGTATAAATTCTATCTATCTATCTATCTATCTATCTATCTATCTATCTATCTATCTATCTATCTATCTATGGGTCCCTAGCACCATGATTATCACGTTTGGGGGTCTGTGGCATCTAAAGGATTGAAACCCACTGTGCAAGGGAGATTACGTAACACAGATTCTCTTCCCTACTTTATTCCGTCAACTGTTGCGTAAAAACGCCTTTATGTGAATATAGGGCGTTTGAACACAATGCGACACATTGCGTAACAGATCGGCGATCGGATTTCCCGAAGATCGCGACCAATAGCGTGTCGCCCTGCTCGGGGTGTGTAACGTTAGCCCTGGGCGAATTAGTAAGCTATTGTACACATATAATTATAAAGGCAGGCTTACATTCGATAATACAACCAGGAGCTTTGATATTCGGTGGTTAGGACACGAATCAAGGAAAACATATGCGTAAAATAGTGCGTTTTTATCGCGTATGGGGGTCGTAATTCCGACAAAAACAGACGTCGGTTGTTGCGTTGCAAACGAGCGTTCGATTCCAAACGAGACGATGATTATTATAAATATGGATGGGAATATTCTGGACGCCGTGTTGAAGTGACTGCAAAACCGTAAACAGATCAGCTCAATCGCTTTGGAGAAGCCAAGCTAAATGACGAATCAAAATGTGGATTTGACTGAACTTTGACACTGTAACGTTACAATGTGTTGGGATTCATGACACAAACAGGCGACAGCGTGAACACTCACATGATCGCAGGCTAGATTAAAGGAATTCATGATAAAAAAAAAAGCTAACGTTTATCAAGCACATCAAAGGTCTCAATTCAAGCAGACAACCAACATTTGAATTAATCGGTTTCTTAAAGCAACAACGCACTCAAATAAATATTATACTTGCCTTCCAAACGACATGCGTTCTTTTCCTGGAGCACAAAACGATGATTTTAGGGACTGACAGCCTCGACCATTGACTTATAATGCATTTTCTTTCCATAGGATACAAGTGAATGGACGTAACCGAGGCTGTCATTCTGCCTAACGCCTCCTTTTGTGTTCCACCGAGGTTTAAACAACCTTATTTTTAAATTAAACTACAGCTTTAAGGCAGTGACATTGAGATACAACTATATATATTTATTAATCCTCAACGAAAGACACAATACGAATGTCCAATTGATGCCAAAAATACTTACATTAAACGACCGTGTTTTCTCTCAGGGTTGGGCTTCCGCTTCAGTTATCGAAAAGATTATTCCAGTTAGGTTGCATTAATAGGATTACTTGTTTGTTCTTCGGGTAATTGTGTTAATGTTTTGGAGTCTGTCGTCAAGCAATCCGACTCCCCACTGCCTGGGAGTTTTTACAACTCTGCCCTTTAAACTCCTGACTGGATCTCCTTTATAGCGCTCCTCCGCCACGGACAGGTTGGGGGCGGTGATGCGGTTTTCAGAGGTCAAAACCCCAGCGACGCTTACGATTGGACGAACGCGCCTTCGTCATATATTTGCCTCCGAATTCTCCGCGCTGATTGGCTTTGCTCTAACGTCAATCATCAAAGGGACCCGGCCTCGACCAATAAACAAGAAATATATTCACGGCTGGCATTTCTAGTTATGTTTTAAGTGTTTTCCTCCCACACGTAGGAGATATAAGCACAATAAAACTGCATGCTTTATTATGTTAAGTTGATTTATCGAGAGACCTCATAACAGAGTGCCGTTAACAGCCTATCGTAACAGTCTCTCTGCAGCTTTCGTTGACATGATCATGAAGTCAGATTAAAGGTTCTGAATATGAATCTCGTTAATAATTTTCAGACATATTAAGCAGATAAGAAGGTATGAATAAATAAATAGGCTATATTAAGAGCAAAGCACTAGCACACAGCGGAGTGACACTGGTCATTTGTCCACTGAGGTGTAATCTGCCCTTGTGTGTTTAGCGTGGAAAAAAATACGCAGATGCTATTGGCTGGCAGTGCTTCGTCATTATCAATGCAAATACATTAGTTATTTCTGTATTTGCAGAGTGTATAACAAAACATAACTTAGTTTTACTAGTAGTCCAGTCAATGAAAAGGAATTTACTATAGGCTATCTATATAGTGTAATTTAAATACTCCACATACCCAAATATTATGGATTTAAAGTGAACTTTTTAGAGAAAAAAAGAGTAAGATTATTTTTTTCTCTTTCCGTCCAATTTTTTCAGAATGTTATTTAGTATGTTATGTTGTATTTTTGGTAATAAACTCAGTATAGCCTACTCATTTCTGTGGTTATACCTTGTTGTGCCATTTTAAGTTATGCAATATGCACAATACATTGCTTTTGAAGAACATATGACGATGAGTGCATGCGACTAAATAAACATGCAAGTTATTTAGTAATACCAAAGTCAAAATATAATTGTTTGATAATAGTGTAAATCAAAACCCAGTTTTTCATGTGCTGCATATATTGTAATGTGATACAGCCGTGTTGTGTTGCTTTTTCTATAGTATCAGGAATAGTATGTTGATCTCATATTTCATTGGTGGAGTAAGACAAGCTCCCATACGCGAGGGGTTTAAGGTTTAAGGTTTTTGTCGTCGTCATGAATTATTATAAGCTGTGCACACAATAAGATTAGTCCATATGGACGAGGATTGGCAACGCTAAAGCAGAGGAATATTGCTCTCTTCAGCCGTTGTGTCTTTAAATATTTAGCTTAAGACATTTGGGAAGTGATTCCAGACTCACAATACAGTTTAAAATTAATTCTGTTTTATAAGCAAGTTCTCTGGGGATAAGCAGAAATAAAAGTAGTCCCATCTCTACTGTTTGTCTAAGCAACATTTTCTTATTGGCCTGATTAGAGTGAGAGGAACATGCTAATAACTGCAGATTTCTAAACTGGGTAGTCAGGATAAGCTAATTTGCTTAGCAGGGATATTGTGAGCGTTCAAAGTTCAAAGTTCAGAGAAAGGCAGAGTGGGCGGAGCAACGACAGGCGCAGCCAATCACCTGCTTATTACAACCTTCTTGGATTACAGTGACTGCTGGTAATGAAATGTGACCTGACGGCCTTTCTCTACAGTTGTTGTGGAATTAAAAACAATGTATGTCACTTAGGAACCCAAACACTGTCATTTGAACTCTATGTGAGGCCATTTTTATCATTTAAGTTATAGGCTTAACTTATCCAAAATCAATATTTTGTTTCAGTGTGTCTTCAACCAGAACTGACCAAAAAATGTCACATTTTTAATTTTTTTAATTCTTTGCTTGATCAAAATGGGATGAAATTTGGTGACTTTTGTTGTATTTGCTATGTGAACCCACACAAAAATCATGGACATGATTCACACATGTTAATCTGAAATATTGGATTTATTGCAAGTGACTTGTAATGGAAAAATAGCTCATTAAAAAAGGTATAAATATTACATAGTATCATATAATCTCCTCAAAAATGTTAAGCAAATATGTATTACACATTTATTTTCCTGAAGAAAAAAAAAGTCAAATTTGAAGGCTTCGTCACGTTTGACCGCGAAGGCACATCATGATGTGACCCAAAACTGAAGGAGCTCAGAGGGTTATAAAGCAACTTTCTGTGATCATTTACTCAATGCAAAACTCATGTTCATCCTCATATCTTTTACTGAGTTTTCCAATACAAATATAGAGGGAAAATTAGGCTACTTGAGAAATTAAGTCTTATTCACTTGAGAAAGTAAGTCTTATTCTCAAAAAAAAAATTTTGCTTAAAATGCGAAAATTCTATCAGATAATAAGTTGTTTTCTGATAAAAATTAAGAGTTTTTGCTTAACACAAGATCCTTTTTCTGACCTCATCGACATATATTTGTTCCTTGGTTTAAGCAAAAACTCTTAATTTTGATCAGTAAACAACTTATTATCTGATATAAGTTTGCCTCTCCAGTAAATGTATCTTGATTTATGAATGTTTGGATATTTAGTGTGTGCATGACACTCTTTGTCCTGTGAAACACAAAAGTTTTTTTTTTTTTTTTGCTCATACAATGAAAGTCAATGTTCACTAAAATAGTTTTGCTACCAAATATGTTCTTTTCAATCCATAGAAGAAAGAAAGTCAGTTTGGAACAACAATAGGACCAAACTTTCATAAATCATTACAGTAGAAAGACGTTTGGTCTATGACATAAAAACGAAACACCTTGCATGTAGACACTGTCGCATAGCAACGATAAATATTGAACTCATAACACACGGAGCTCCTCCCTGATGATGATGACGTCACGGCTCACACACCTTCGTCCATCTTCACGACACACACAGTTATTTCAGGAACGGGTGTAAAGAAAGAGCAGCCGTTCTGCATTCCAGCATCAGTGTTTCCATTCAGTCATGTGTGTTTACAAGCGCTTCTGTCACTGAAGGACAGAGAATGCGTTGGTCCGTCACTCAGAGAAGATACTGGAGTGGGAATGAAGCTTTTCCAGCATTGCACTGACACACAGTAGGCGGATCAGGCCATGGATGACGAAGATGATGATGATGATGATGATGATGAAGATGATGTGAGGAGGATATTGGACAGAGCAACACTAGAAAGGCGTTATAATGCACACTAGCCTACGTTCAATGAAACTCGCCATTAAATGAAAGTATAGCCTATACATTTGTAAAGATCAGATCTTTTCTTCTTATACTGTTGTAGCCTAATTAGACGCGTTATGAAGATATGAATGAAGATTTCAGATGCAAAAGCCTCTAAGTCCGTCTAAAGTTTTTCTTTAATATTAAAATTTTTATCAGGCTCCTAAGTTTCTACCTAATACCGACATGTCTGAATGTGCTGATTTAGTGAGTTAGTGAAAGTACTTGATGAAGGTATACTGTGTGCGGACAGCATTCACTCAATATTATAATCTCTTTTTCTTTTTTTTATCTCACCTATAGGTGGCTTTCAGAAGCTTTTGCATCGGAGGTCTTTATATAGGCTATAGTGTTTACTGGTTGAGGTTGATATGGGATTTAGAAAGTAATTAGTAAAAACTAATGCAATACGTTTTAGATAGAGCAATAGTAAGTAGGCTACAGTAATCTTGAAGATGTAAGTTGCTAGAAATTAATTCATATTTATAGAGTAACTTACCCAACACTGTAATAGGCTATATATATATATATATATATATATATAATATGTTCTGCTCACCAAGGCTGCATTTATTTGATCAAAAATACAGTAAAATAGAGTATACAATTGTGAAATATTATTACAGTTTAAAACAGCTGTGAATATACACTCACCGGCCACTTTATTAGGTACACCTGTCCAACTGCTCGTTAACACTTAATTTCTAAGCAGCCAATCACATGGCGGCAACTCAGTGCATTTAGGCATGTAGACATGGTCAAGACAATCTCCTGCAGTTCAAACCGAGCATCAGTATGGGGAAGAAAGGTGATTTGAGTGACTTTGAACGTGGCATGATTGTTGGTGGCAGAAGGGCTGGTCTGAGTATTTCAGAAACTGCTAATCTACTGGGATTTTCACGCACAACCATCTCTAGGGTTTACAGAGAATGGTCCGAAAAAGAAAAAACATCCAGTGAGCGGCAGTTCTGTGGGCGGAAATGCCTTGTTGATGCCAGAGGTCAGAGGAGAATGGCCAGACTGGTTCGAGCTGATAGAAGGGCAACAGTGACTCAAATAACCACCCGTTACAACCAAGGTGGGCAGAAGAGCATCTCTGAACGCACAGTACGTCGAACTTTGAGGCAGATGGGCTACAGCAGCAGAAGACCACACCGGGTGCCACTCCTTTCAGCTAAGAACAGGAAACTGAGGCTACAATTTGCACAAGCTCATCGAAATTGGACAATAGAAGATTGGAAAAACGTTGCCTGGTCTGATGAGTCTCGATTTCTGCTGCGACATTCGGATGGTAGGGTCAGAATTTGGCGTCTACAACATGAAAGCATGGATCCATCCTGCCTTGTATCAACGGTTCAGGCTGGTGGTGGTGGTGTCATGGTGTGGGGAATATTTTCTTGGCACTCTTTGGGCCCCTTGGTACCAATTGAGCATCGTTGCAACGCCACAGCCTACCTGAGTATTGTTGCTGACCATGTCCATCCCTTTATGACCACAATGTACCCAACTTCTGATGGCTACTTTCAGCAGGATAATGCGCAATGTCATAAAGCTGGAATCATCTCAGACTGGTTTCTTGAACATGACAATGAGTTCGCTGTACTCAAATGGCCTCCACAGTCACCAGATCTCAATCCAATAGAGCATCTTTGGGATGTGGTGGAACGGGAGATTCGCATCATGGATGTGCAGCCGACAAATCTGCGGCAACTGTGTGATGCCATCATGTCAATATGGACCAAACTCCCTGAGGAATGCTTCCAGCACCTTGTTGAATCTATGCCACGAAGAATTGAGGCAGTTCTGAAGGCAAAAGGGGGTCCAACCCGTTACTAGCATGGGGTACCTAATAAAGTGGCCGGTGAGTGTATAGTAAAGTGTTATTTATTCATAAAGATGCACTGATATTAAAAGTGTGTTGATGCCTATAAGTCAATCATTTGTGTAATTATTATGTTATGTCTGATAATAAACGTCTCTTCTGCTCACCAATGGTTAATTTATTTGATCAAAAATGCAGTAAAAACAGTGAAATATGATTATAATGTAAAATAAATGTTTTCTATGTGAATATATAGTAAAGTGTAATTTATTCCTGTGATCAAAGCTGAATGTTCATCATCATTACTCCAGTCTTCAGTGTCACATGATCCTTCAGAAATCAGGATATGAGGAATTAATGCTCTTGTGTGTGTGTGTGTGTGTGTGCGTGTGTGTGCGTGTGCGTGTGTGCGTGTACTTGAGGTGGACCGTCTAATTAAGCCTCTTCACTGAGGGAAATGTCAGTGAGATTTATGAAATGTAAAGGGAGTTTCAGGGAGCACATCTTCTTGCCCTTTGTGTTTTTGTCCTCAGATTCAATTACAGCTTCTTTTGTTGCAGCCTATCTTTATTAAGTTGTTATTTGAGTTCTCAGGAGGACCAGAAACCGCCACACACACCCTTTAGTCTTTCTCTTCTTCACTCAGTTGTCATTCTCTGTAAGTAAGGTTTAAGTGAACTCTCTTTAAGTGACCTTTTATCTCAATAATATCATATTATCTGCAACTTTTATGATTTAAGATTGCACAACTTTTTAATATTTGAAGTACAAAAGTTCACATTCAAAACAATGAGCTGCACTTCTTTTTCACAAGGGTATGGATTAAAGTATTAAGACAACCTTACTTACAACATGACTTTTTATGATGTTTTAATATTTTGAACAAATGTCATTTGCTGAAAGTCAATGGGGTCCAATGTTGTTTTGGACCTCGCTGACTTTCTTTGTGAGGCCACAAAATATACAAGTTTTGAATGACATGACAGTGAGAAAAGAATGGCAGAATGATCATGTTGGGGTGATTATGCCTTTAATGATACTAAAATGACTCATATTGGGGTTTTAGAATACAGGATAATCATACGCTATAGTATATCTCTGAAATCTGACATGAAGTGGCTGTTGTCTGTAGAGATGAGCTAAGACGAGAATGTCGCGGTACGGTGCTAAATGCTTCTGAGTCGGTGTGAAAAGACATTCATCACCGATTCCACAGATTGAACCCTGGAAGGAATCACTTTAAGCCTTTCCTTCTCTTGCCTTTCTTCATGGGAACCCTGTGTTTAGCTTCAGCCCGGAGTAAACACGGCTTGTGCAAACATATAGACTGACTTCTTCTCATGAACCATCATCCAAACCATCAGTGTATATTTTTTTTCAAGCATCCAAAGCAGTCCAGAAATATGGAAGCTTGTTTCCGCCGCAGAATGAAAAATGAAAAAGGTAATATCGACTTTTTATCTCAGAATTGCGTGATATAAAGTCAGAATTGCGAGTTATAAAGTCAGAATTGCGAGATATAAAGTCAGAATTGCGATTTATAAAGTCAGAATTGCGAGATATAAAGTCAGAATTGCGAGTTATAAAGTCAGAATTGCGAGTTATAAAGTCAGAATTGCGAGATATAAAGTCAGAATTGCGAGTTATAAAGTCAGAATTGCGAGTTATAAAGTCAGAATTGCGTGATATAAAGTCAGAATTGCGAGATATAAAGTCAGAATTGCGAGTTATAAAGTCAGAATTGCGAGATATAAAGTCAGAATTGCGAGTTATAAAGTCAGAATTGCGAGTTATAAAGTCAGAATTGCAAGATATAAAGTCAGAATTGCGAGAAATAAACTCGAAATTCTGTCTTTCACATATAACTTTATATAACTTTTTTTCTCAGAATTGAAATTCTGACTTTATATCTCGCATTTCTGACTTTATATCTCGCAATTCTGACTTTATATCACACAATTCTGACTTTATATCACACAATTCTGACTTTATATCTCGCAATTCTGACTTTATATCTCACAATTCTGACTTTATATCTCACAATTCTGACTTTATATCTCACATATAACTTTAGATAACTTTTTTCTCAGAATTAAAATTCTGACTTTATAACTCGCAATTCTGACTTTATATCTCGCAATTCTGACTTTATATCTCGCAATTCTGACTTTACATCACGCAATTCTGACTTTATATCGCAATTCTGACTTTATATATCACATATAACTTTAGATAACTTTTTTCTCAGAATTAAAATTCTGACTTTATATCTCGCAATTCTGACTTTATATCTCGCAATTCTGACTTTACATCACGCAATTCTGACTTTATATCGCAATTCTGACTTTATATATCACATATAACTTTAGATAACTTTTTTCTCAGAATTAAAATTCTGACTTTATAACTCGCAATTCTGACTTTATATCTCGCAATTCTGACTTTATATCTCGCAATTCTGACTTTACATCACGCAATTCTGACTTTATATCGCAATTCTGACTTTATATATCACATATAACTTTAGATAACTTTTTTCTCAGAATTAAAATTCTGACTTTATATCTCACAATTCTGACTTTATATCTCACACAATTCTGAGAAAAAAAGTCACAATTATCTTTTAAAATGTTTTATTATGTGGCGGAGACAAGCTTCCATACAAAAAGATTAGTTTTCTTGCTAAAATGGAAGTATTTAGCAGAAACTATATGTGAATATGCATGTGTGTGGAATGGAGAAAGAGAGTGTTGTCAGTGTTTCAGGGAAACTCGTGTCGGTCGTCTATATAAGCCCGTCTGTTCTGAAAACAGCTCTTATGTCGAGCAGAGAAGAATAAATATTTCATCTCTCCCAAAAGGAGGAGAAAACAAATAAAGGGAAACTTTGCAGGACGAGCCATATCTGGCCCAATTCACAAAACTCGTCTGCTCCGTTTTCTCAGTTTTCCAGCATATTAATAAATGATTGCATGTCATCAGTGTTGGGTTCCTCTGCAGCAAAACAGTAGCGGACCTTTATTAATCAAACGTAAACAATATTATTTAGGAGGGATGCAGGAGGCAAAAAAACAGACAAAAAACATTACCATACGTTTTTATACTTTTGGAAAGACTTTATATCGCAATTCTGACTTTATATCTCGCAATTCTGACTTTATATCACACAATTCTGACTTTATATCGCAATTCTGACTTTATATCACACAATTCTGACTTTATATCGCAATTCTGACTTTATATCTCGCAATTCTGACTTTATATCTTGCAATTCTGACTTTATATCTCGCAATTCTGACTTTATATCAAGCAATTCTGACTTTATATCTCGCAATTTTGACTTTATATCTCGCAATTTTGACTTTATATCACGCAATTCTGACTTTATATCTCACCATTTTGACTTTATATCTCGCAATTCTGACTTTATAACTCTCAATTCTGACTTTATATCTCACAATTTTGACTTTATTTCTCGCAATTCTGACTTTATATCACACAATTCTGACTTTATATCACACAATTCTGACTTTATATCTCACAATTCTGACTTTATATCTCACAATTTTGACTTTATATTACACAATTCTGACTTTATATCTCACAATTTTTACTTTATATCTCGCAATTCTGACTTTATATCACACAATTCTGACTTTATATCTCGCAATTCTGACTTTATAACTCGCAATTTTGACTTTATATCTCACAATTTTGACTTTATATCTCACAATTCTTACTTTATAACTCACAATTCTGACTTTATAACTCACAATTCTGACTTTGTATCTCGCAATTACGACTTTATATCTCGCAATTCTGAATTTATATCACACAATTCTTACTTTATAACTCACAATTCTGACTTTATATCACACAATTCTGACTTTATATCTCACAATTCTGACTTTATATCTCACAATTCTGACTTTATATCACACAATTCTGACTTTATATCTCACAATTTTGACTTTATATCTCGCAATTCTGACTTTATAACTCTCAATTCTGACTTTATATCTCACAATTTTGACTTTATATCTCGCAATTCTGACTTTATAACTCGCAATTCTGACGTTATATCTCACAATTTTGACTTTATATCTCACAATTCTGACTTTATAACTCGCAATTTTGACTTTATATCTCGCAATTCTGACTTTATATCACACAATTCTTAATTTATAACTCACAATTCTGACTTTATAACTCGCAATTCTGACTTAATAACTCGCAATTCTGACTTTATATCACACAATTCTTACTTTATAACTCACAATTTTGACTTTATATCTCGCAATTTTGACTTTATATCACACAATTCTGACTTTATATCACACAATTCTTACTTTATAACTCGCAATTTTGACTTTATATCTCGCAATTCTGACTTTATATCACACAATTCTGACTTTATATCACACAATTCTTACTTTATAACTCACAATTTTGACTTTATATCTCGCAATTTTGACTTTATATCACACAATTCTGACTTTATATCACACAATTCTTACTTTATAACTCGCAATTCTGACTTTATATCTCGCAATTCTGACTTTATATCACACAATTCTTACTTTATAACTCACAATTCTGACTTTATAACTCGCAATTCTGACTTAACTCGCAATTCTGACTTTATATCACACAATTCTTACTTTATAACTCACAATTTTGACTTTATATCTCGCAATTTTGACTTTATATCACACAATTCTGACTTTATATCACACAATTCTTACTTTATAACTCGCAATTCTGACTTTATATCTCGCAATTCTGACTTTATATCACACAATTCTTACTTTATAACTCACAATTCTGACTTTATAACTCGCAATTCTGACTTTATATCGCAATTCTGACTTTATATCACACAATTCTTACTTTATAACTCACAATTTTGACTTTATATCTCTCAATTCTGACTTTATAACTCGCAATTTTGACTTTATATCTCGCAATTCTGACTTTATAACTCACAATTCTGACTTTATAACTCGCAATTTTGACTTTATATCTCACAATTCCGACTTTATATTGCAATTTTGACTTTATATCTCGCAATTCTGACTTTATATCTCGCAATTCTGACTTTTTATCTCGCAATTCTGACTTTACATCAGACAATTCTGACTTTATATCTCGCAATTTTGACTTTATATCACACAATTCTTACTTTATAACTCACAATTCTGACTTTATAACTCACAATTCTGACTTTATAACTCGCAATTTTGACTTTATATCTCACAATTCCGACTTTATATTGCAATTTTGACTTTATATCTCGCAATTCTGACTTTATATCTCGCAATTCTGACTTTATATCTCGCAATTCTGACTTTACATCAGACAATTCTGACTTTATAACTCGCAATTTTGACTTTATATCACGCAATTCTGACTTTATATCGCAATTTTGACTTTATATCTAGCCATTCCGACTTTATATCGCAATTCTGACTTTATATCAACATGTTCTTATTCTTTTGGAAAGAGGAAAAATTAAGAGAAAGCAAAGGCTTTAAAAAATATAAAAAACTTTTTACATTTAATTGACCAAAACAATCTTATAGTGATTGTAACATTTAAATGTGTCTCATGTTTCATTTTCATTTTCTTTATGCTCATTTAAGGTACATTTACACAACAATTATGTACTAAAAACGGAAAAGTTTATCGTTCGTGTATTTCGCGTACAGGCTGTATTCTGCTGTCACGCCAGTAGATGGCGATGTCACTTTGTAAAGAAACACTACGGACATATGGACTGAACACGTAGCGTGACGTCACCGCTTTCAGAAATTTGCATTTTTGTAGTTTACACAGAGACATTAACTCTATCGGTTTCATCGTTTTTAAAAACGTGTACTTAAAACCCATTTTTAATGTCCCCAAATGCCGCAGGAGCAATTGGAAATTTGGCTAATCAGTGTAATATTAGGGATGCACGATATATCGGGCACCATATCGGTATCGGCCGATATATGAACATTTTTAATGTTATCGGCCCAATAATAAGATTTGTCTGATATTTTAAAGCCGAATAATAATGTATTATTTCCTTCAGCTGAGACACTTCAGATGCGCACTGTTCAACATGATGGTTTTGAATTGCTTGAAATATGATTGGAATCACTTCAAAAAGGAAAATACAGTAAAGTGCAACATGTGCAGCGCAAGTCTGTCATATCGGCTACATAAAATTATAATGAGAACATTGTTATAATTGTGTGATTGGGACATTATGAGACTTTTGTTATTGTAATCAGGCTCTCAATAATTATGAAAAAAATTTGGATTTAGATGTATCGGCCAATATATCGGTTATCGACTTTAAAATATTATCGGTTATTATTATAAAACACAACTTGAGTTCCAATAGAATAATCACAATTCATCACATGATTTCTGAATCTTTGCAACATAAGTAAATGTTAACATTTCAAATTTTTTAGACTGTTAATTTTTTAATCTATTGCATACATTAGTTTTAAATGGACCAGTTCGAAACCCTGTTTTAGGCAAACCAATATGAGATAAACTCTGATATATATATGTGTATGTGTGTGAGTTTGACTATTGTTCAGCTTACATATAAGTTGCTGGTGGCTGCAAAGACAGAGTCACGATTTACCAGACAAACAGTAAAAGAGCCGATAGTTGCAGTATTTGCACTGTGTGTGAGTGTGTGTATATTCCCCTTCGGCACAACGTGCTTCTCCTGTTCCCAGTCTCTCTTTTGGTTTCGCCCTATTTCAGAGTCCGCTAATTAATCATGCATTATTGAGAGCTGGATGAGGTTTTACCCTTGTTTCGGTGGCAACACACACACACACACACACACACACACATGTCTGGTTCGCTATCTTTGTGGGGACTCTCCATAGGCGTAATGGTTTTTAGACGGTACAAACTATATATTCTGTCCCCCTACACACACACACACACACACACTGCCCCTATCCCTAAACCTACCCATCACAGGAGACATTCTGCATTTTTACATTTTCAAAAAACATTACTTAGTGTGATTTATACGCTGTTTTCCTCATGGGGACCGCTGACTGGTCCCCACAATGTAGGTGATTTCAGGTTTTACTATACTTGTGGGGACATTTGGTCCCCACAATGTAATATAAACACGAGCACACATACACACACACACACACACACACACACACACACACACACACACACACACACACACACCTAATCTTACCCCAGCTGAGGGATGTAACTCCACTGAAAGGACATCCGGGGTCACGGCGCTTGTGTAATGGTGTGTGTACCGAACATTTTACAAATCTCATCCGCTTTCGTCATGTTCACTTTAATGAGATGCGTCTGCAATCTGGCCACGACTGTCCTCTTATGATAGCCAATATATGGCCATAACTATATGCTTACATTAAATACCCCCAAGACTATGAGTTTACTGTGCAACATGTTATTCTGAAAAATGCCACATTTATTGCTAATGTTTGAGGGATGTTGTTTGGGGGAAATGGTTTGGTAAAGTTAACAGTATAACAACATAATACGTTAACATGTTAATTAAATGCGAGTACACTCTATAAAATGCTGTGTTGTTTAAACCCATGTTTGGATCAAATATGGACAAACCCATCCATGTTTGTTTAAAATTATAAACCCAACGGTTGGGTTTGTCCACATTTGACCTAAACATGGGATGAAACAACACAGCATTTAATAACAATGCACAGACATGTACATATTTACGTAATAGGTATATTGTATCAAATATATTTAATAAGTGTACTGTATAAAAAAAGTACAAATTATTTAAGGCCACCTAATTTATATAATGATGCCCAACCAGGGTTATTATAGTTAATAGAAAGAACCATAAAAAAAACATTAATGAAAAAAAGAAAGATATACAGTATGTGTGTGTGTGTGTGTGTGTGTGTGCGTGCGTGCGTGCGTGCGTGCGTGCGTGTGTGTGTGTGTAAAAAAATATTTAAAATATATTTTTAAATTAAAATTATTAAAAAATATAAAAAGAAAAAAATATGTAAATTACATATACGTACATATATATATACAATTGTTACTTCAAATAAAACAATTGAACAATATAAAAAATATGTAAAACTATATTTAAATTTTTTTTTTAAAACATTTAAAATATGTAATATATATTTTATGTTAATATTAAATTAAATGTTATAATATTTTAATATTAATTATTGTTACAATACATATGTAATATATTTTATATAATTTGTTATATATAGCCTATATATATATATATATATAACCCTTACACTTAAAAAAATATTAAAATTATTGGAAAAATGTATTAACAAACCCTTAAACATTTTATTTAAGCAATTTGCCATGGTATTTGCCATTTTTCATAAAATAAACTAAAATAACTAAAACTAAAACTGAAATAAAACTATTTAGACAAGTTTTTAAAAACTAATAAAAATTACAAAAAATGCACAATAAGATTACTACAACTTATTACAAATTTAATTCAAATGGATTTTTATTTTTTATAAAATCTCTTTTAAAATAGGCCTACGAATACAAACTAATTGTAAACATTACAGTGCTCATGTTAAAGTGAGGAGATGCTGCGCTGGTGTGGATCCGGCAGAATCCCAGTCCTCCGCAGGCCCAGATGCCCAGCACTGGGGGATCCTGACCCGACACCGGCTCTCGCTAACTCTCCGTCTGCTCACACACACACACACACACACACACACACACACACACACACACACACACACACACACACACACACACACACACACACACACACACACACACACACACACACACACACACACACACACACACACACTCACTGTCTTTAGTTGCTGAATATGTGTGGACCAGTGCCTTTACATTTACAGATATTTATTTAGCAGATAGTTGAGGAATACAAGCGATTCATCGCAGTGGAATAAAATCACGACGTTTCACTGCAAAAACGTTTTTTTTGTTGTATTTGTGTCTTGATTTCCCGCAGTGGCGTAGGCAGACATTGTATTTTGGGCGGGCCAGTGAAAAAGTGAGTCATGGGCCTATAGTTTTTCCTATATTTTAATTATTAAATAATCATTAAACCTTAGAGAGTAGAAAAAAGAATAGACAAACTGCAAAACAATTCATGTTACACCTTTATTTGGCAATATTTGGCAAAGGCAATAACAAAACACTGTCCAATCATCATGTTCATCCAACAGAGCTCAATAACGGCTGGACATTACCCTATTCATATCAGCAGTGCAAAGACAGTTCGCCCCAAAATAAATAGGCTAAAAGTAAAAGAAATTCAAGTAATGAAAACTCTCAGCAGAGCACGGTTTGAAATATATAACAACACACTCCCTAATTTCTGTTATATCAATATACAATACAATCAGCCTGGTGGAAATTAAGCTTTTGTGCCAAAAAAATTATCTAAACAATGTAGCCAATAAGGCTATACACAACGGCACTAAGTTAAATCACTTCACGGGCAAAAATTAAGGAAACGAGTTAAACAACCGGACAAACTTTATTGTTTTCATTCTACAAAACAAGATGCAAGCGACTGGGTTTAGTCTTTCTCAAGATACAACAAACTGACTTCATGTAGCCTACATTTCTTAGATAATTGTATCCAAAGTGGCTTACAACTGAGGAACAAACACTTCATCTCAATAAACATTAGCAGTGCTACAAAGTTTCAAGTGTTAAGTCTTGTTTTCTGGGGGAAAAAGTAGTGAGTTTGTGTTTAAAACAAGAACAAATATCTGCCAGTCAGAAAAATAATCTTAATTCAAAAGTGAAAGCATGTCTGACTTATTTTTCTGAGATATTTGTTCTTATTTGAAACACAAACTCACTTCATTTTTATGCATTTTATTTTTCTTCTCCAGTAAATGTATCTTAGATATTCGAGCTGGACAGAAACACTGAGGAAGAACACATATATATATATAATTTTTTTTGTTGTTGTTGTTGCAGTGGTCATATTTTAGCTCAGATTTAGATTTGCATACTTGCATAGTTTTGTTCAGTGCATGTGTTCTCTGATTCAGTCCGTCGTGTTGCAAACTCTGATGGAAAATATCCTCAGGCTAAACTGTTAAATATTTCTGCCTAACAATTATTTATTGCATGCAAGATAATTGAAATTGATTCATCATACTGGTTCAACACCTGGCCTGTCTGCTGGCAGGAATTATCGTTCTCGAAAGCAATATAATCTCCATGCGAGTTACAGTATGAGCAATATCAATATGGAACAAGGAATGATCATTGGCGTTGAGGTAAAGCGTACATATATATATATTTGAAGGCAAAGTTAGTCTAGAAAAAATATGTAGGTAGTTTTTGATGGTTAGAAGGTGTAAAGGAACGTCCAAATCCAATGTTTTCCATTTTTTTAATACCAAAGACTCACAAATATGGCAATCTCCTCTCAAAAACATGTTTTTATTTAATACTTTATTTAATTTCTGAAGGATCATGTGACACTGAAGACTGGAGTAATGATGCTTTGATCACAGGAATAAATTACACTGTAAAATATATTCACATTAAAGACTGCTGTTTTACATTATAATAATATTTTTTTTTAAATACTGTGTTTTTTATCATATAAATTCAGCTTTGATCACAGGAATAAATTACACTGTAAAATATATTCACATAGAAAACAGCTGATTTACACTGAAATAATATTTCACTGTTTTTACTGTATTTTTGATCAGATAAATGCAGCTTTGGTGAGCAGAAGAGACTCTTTCAAGAACTTTACAACTGTTTAACACAAAAATAAAAATAAAAGGAGAGGAAGAAAAACAGGGAGAGAAAGAAAGTAAATCAGAGCTTTAAAGCTTGGCGTCCATCTGTCGGTTTCATCATCTGTAATATTAGAGGAACCAAATGCTTTTAATGTTAATGCCATCTAAATTTGGCGAGCGCTTTACCTTCTGCTGGATCCTGAGAAATCCTGTTTTAAAGGTGTGTGTGTGTGTGTGTGAGAGAGACAGAGAGAGAGCTTAAACATCTCTTTCGGACCCGAGGGAAGGATTATGGGTAAACACTGCATTTACATCGCATGGACAAAAGCTTTTTATTGTGTCGACACACAGTGCATGTGACCTCTGAAGGTGGAGGTGTATAAGACATTAGCACGATGGAGAGAAGCGTGTGAAACGGTTCATACACTGTAAAAAAAAATGTATCGTGATTTTAACGGTAAACGGTAAAAGGTAACGGTAAAAATGCTACGGTGAAAAACTGTTAATTGGTTAACAGAAACTTTCTGTACTATATGTGGTAAATAACGGTGATAAATACAGTAAAATACTGTTAAAAGTTTTTGTAAGTGAGAAAAAAAAAGTCGTATAATTTACAGTGAAAAAACCTAAATTGACATTCCCTGCGTGACGCCTCACAGTTGTTGAAATAACTATGTTTCTTCATAGTTTTCAATTTTTTTTCTAATTGGTTATGTACATTAGGTTTTTATGTTACATTTTATATTGTTAAATTAATGTTTATTGCATTTTTAAAATTTCATGTGTGTTACCATAATGGTGTTTAGTGTTTGTGCGAAACACTGTGAACTTTATTTATATTAGTATTAACTTTTACAGCTTGAGGAAAAGCTGCTTGACATGAGCTTTGATTCGTTATGTGACTCTCTTCAACACTGTGGGGGACAGTGTAATACAATAGTTCAAAATGTTGAAATTAGGAGAAATATGTTTTTTAACTGTAAATTTAAGTCTGTTAAACCTGAATTGTTGCTATACCGTATTTTTTACGGCCAATTTCTGGCAACCACAGCTGCCAGTTTTTTTACTGTAAATTTAACAGATTATTATTTTTTTTTTACATTGTAGTCCTGTCAGTCGACACGGGAACATTGATTCGTCCCAAAACACAAGCATGTTTAGCATAAAGCATTAATGATCTCCATAACGTCCTGAGCTCAATCTGTCCACAGACTGCCATTCATTTATTCTTGGATCCAACACTGAACCCACAGACTGGATCTGTTTGAAAGGAATTCATTATAAATCGGTGCGCAACTGAGATCTGATGCAAGTTACTGCAAGACAGAAGATGTGAGGAAAATTAATGCACTCATTCTAACTTCAGACACTTACTAAAGTGCATCCATATTAATGCGTTAAATATACGGACGTGTAAAATATACGTATACGGTCATTAGATGCATCAAAATTGGATTCTGGATGTAAGGTGAATCCAAAAGTGGTATGAAACTACCATCATTTATGATGTTTGGTGGAGGTGGATGCTTTTTTTGTGTGTCTTTAAACCCTCGGATGTCCATTACTACTGCCCTAAACTACAGTATTTTTTACTTGTCTTCCACTGCAAAATATCTCAACATTCATAAATCAAGATACATTTACTTGAGATGCTGACTTCATATATTAAGTCTTGTTTTCTGAAAAAATGAATTTTGTGAAAAATTATGTGAGTTTGTGCTTAAAACAACAAATATCTGGCAATGGGGTCAGAAAAAAAGATTTATTTTTCTGACTTTTTTTCATATTAGTACTGGAAAACACACACACTATAGCCTACACACATACATATACACTGTATATATTGTATCCCCAGATTTTTTTACATGGTAAGCATGGTCATTTTGGTGTTTAGATATCATATTAACACATGTAAATGGAAGAAATGTAATCCCTCCTTTATTTCTTCCTGATTTTGAGAGAATTTTTCAAATATGATGTGGATATTGATATAGATGCATGGAAACCATGACGAAAATAGTCGCTATTGTGAGTTTGATTCATGCATTGAAAATCATTCATGATATGATGTACAATTAATTTTCCCTGCAAAATGTTCACTTCCACCATCAAGTAAAATGATTTAATGTCAAAATAACAGTGTCACCAATATCATCCCAGTGACCTTCTGACCTCCAGAAATGAACGCTCTCTGCAGTCGCGCGCACACACACACACACACACACACACACACACACACACACTGCCCCTGTCCCTAAACCTACCCATCACAGGAGACATTCTGCATTTTTACATTTTTAATAAAACATTGTTTTTTATGTTTTTTAAGCTATTTGAAATATGAGGACTCATGAAATGTCCTCATAAACCACGTGTAAGTTGTAATACCAGTGTAATATGCATGTCATTATACACATTTGTGTCCTCATAAATCACATAAACAAGAGCACACACACACACGCACAAGCGAGGGTCTTAATGACGCACATGTGTTTGTCAGATCTCCACATGCACTAATGCAACAAAGAACATTATCTCCGACCCTTTTAATCTCAGATACGGAGAGAAACATCCTAGCGCTCATTAATTCTTCCCTGATTGATGTGCAAATCCTTCCTTTGATCAATCCTGCACGGTTTTGTCTTACGAGTGGACAAGTGTTCTGCAGCGCGTCTCAAT
>JAULUF010000014.1:1807500-1850000 GCA_031834385.1 Semotilus atromaculatus
AGTGTGAAAAGGAAATGAAAGGCTCAAACATCTGCTTAAGTTATCGGCGTTTCCTCTACGTGAGTCACAGTCAGCATCAGAATCACTAGCATGATCTCAGAGATCATCGATATAGAGTTTCAGTACAGACATCCTGATTATTTATTATTTCTCAGCCGACACTCTCAAGGTTATGAGAAATGTTCGTGATACGTCTTACGTAAGTAAGCAGAAATACGCTGGGCATTTCAACAACAGCAGGTGCAAAGTGAAACTGTACAAACTGGCTCACAAAGGTCAGTCAAACGGTCAGACTGAGCCACGGATCTGTCCTCAAACTGCTCTATTAATACCAAGAGTGCCTTATTAGGGTTGGCAGATTTTATTGTAAAATAACTATATGCACTGCACATAAATGAACTAGATTAGCATTTACTGAAGAAAATCTGTTTTCATTGCAGCAAAAGGAAAGTGCAATGCTGTGTCCAAACCAGACGCGACAAACACCATACATATAATTCACTGCAGTTTGCATCTGAAATAAACACTAGTGGCAGCAAAACACCAACAACTTTCATTCCCTTTCACAGATTATGATTACAGGGGCAGATTATTGATTTATAAACACTTATTTTCATGCAGTTTCTTGCACAACACTGTTATGAGCTCAAAACACTTTCCCGTAGTGCATGTAACACATTTTGACGTTTGCATCACATAATATGTGTGTGTTTTCTGATGTAGTAAACTTGCATGTTTTTACAATGAGCCTGAGCAACCAACATATATGAGAAACAGCTTGGCTATATTGTTTTATAGTGTCACTTGGGATTTTTTTAGTAAATAAAAGAACCAATTTATCCTGCAACTCATCTAGTTATAAACTGCCATCATAAATCACAGACTCTCATAATACATATTGATGATGAACTGAATGTGCAACTGCTTATAAATACACATGACCTTTGACCCTTTTGTTCTTTGACATGAGATTTACAGCCACAGTTTAACCACAAGTAAGAAGTTGTGCTTTAAATGCTGAAACCTTCCATCAATGTACAGCAAATCAATGGATTTTCATCTTTTACACTGCAAAAAACAAAAAAAAGTCTAAACAAGTATTTTTGCCTGGTCTATAAATTCTTGAATCAAGATACATTTACTGGAGAGGCATAATTACTTAAGTTAATAAGTTTTGTTTTCTGAACAAAGTTGATTTTATGAAATGACTTTATACTTTAAACCAATGGGGTCAGAAAAAAACCCTCACTTTTCTTTTGAATGAAGTTTATTTTTCTGACATTACTAACAGATAGTTGTTCTTATTTTAAGCACAAATTCACTTCATTTTGATATTTTTTTCAGAAAACAAACCCTATTTGTCATTTTACTTCTCCAGTAAATGTATCTTGATTTGAATTAATGTTTAGATATTTGTGCTGGAAAACAAGACAGAAATACTGAGGAAGAAAGTGATTATTTGCAGTGCATAACAAACTTATATCAACAAAGCATAACCAGAATCTCTTAAAAGACATTCTGCAAAAGCACTATCATGATATTAAACATGCTGCAGATTCTCTCACAGACGTCCATAGCTTCAGCGATCAGTCCAGCCTTGTCACGAGTCACACACACACACACACACACACACACACACACACACACACACACACAGGCAGGGTTTCCTGAAGGATCCGGCATTGGGAGAAGTTCAGAGGTGACTGAGTCGTGGAGAGAAGTTCAATGGCTCTTCATGTCAACATGAGCACGTTTAAAAATATACTTGTCACTAATGTCATAATATACTATTTATGTCTCTAAATATATGAAAGAATAAATCATGCCTGGAGCATTTAACTACTTATGGCCGTCCAAACTGAATATTTTAGAAATACAAAGTGCTTGCTCAAAAATATTATTTGGATATAATCAGACTGCAATATAACAATATAGGATAATTTAATATAATATAAAATAAAATAAAATAAAATAAAATAATACATTTATTGGTAGGGCTTTTTACAATATACGTTGTTTCAAAGCAGCTTTACAGAAAAACATGATGTTAATATTCATAATATCTTAAAAATCTTCATTGTAGTCTTATTATAGTTTACATTTTTTGATGATATAAGCAATCAAGCAGTTGAGATTTGCTATATAGTATTTATAGCTTTACTTGAGTGTAACTGTATCATGTTTGTGGTTGAATTATGATGTAACGGGCAATAATATACTTTACTTTTTTCTTTGACGATCATGCAGTTGTTAAGTTGTAAATTTTGTTCAAACTTTATTATGCAGTTTATTATTTCTGTTTTGTCTAAGAATTCATCAACCTGACATAGCAACAAGATCAACCAATTGTGTGAGTTTGGGGCGGGGCTATTTGTTTGCCTGACCAATGGCAGATCGAAGGAAGCAGTATCTGGGAAATCTGTCTGGAAACAGTCTTTATTTTTCAACGCAGGCTCATTGGAAAAATATGCTTTTGGTACTAATTCTGGGAAATACACACACACACACACACACACACACACACACACACACACTGATATTAAGTGTCTGTGTTATCTAAAGAAAATATGTAAGGCCATTTTATGAAGATTGCCGAACAGAATGACACAGTTTGAGAAACACTAGATTGATCAAATATTCTGTTGGAGTTTTCTGAATCTAGGACAGCTGTCCATCTTATAACCCAGAAACCTATGAGTTCTAATGGAAAAAACACAGGCTTTGACGAGTGATATTCTGATTGTTAGTCCAGTCAATGTCTGGCCTGATAACGCCTTCTGAGAGACTTATTCATGCTGTTGAAAGTGTAATGTAAAATTCTGCTCATATAGGTTAAAATTAATTATGATCACTTCCAAATCACTTCGTTCTACATGTTCAGCATGCAAGTTGTGCAATATGAGAAAATATAGTTTTTTTTTAAAAAGTGTTTCACTGCTTTCCTTTTCCTTGAAGTAGGCTTTAAATATTTCATTATTAGGGGTTCAGGCTCATAGAGCTGAAACCCGTTTGTAACTGTTAATATTCTCTGGAGTCTGAGTATTAATAATTATCAAATAATTATATTTTACTAAAATGGCTATAACTCTTAAACGCAATGAGATATATTCACCAAATTTGGTACACATATGTAAGAGCTCAATCTGAGGTCACAGTAAACACGTCATGGAGTTTGGCCACTAGGTGGCACTTTAACAGGAAAAAAAAACTGAACATGGCTGTAACCACACAAACATAAGTCCGACTGACATGAAAACTGGCATGAAATGTCTTTATCCAAGGTGCCATGATTAAGTGTGAGGACATTTCCATATCTCGAAAAACATGTCTGTCATCGGCCAATGAAGTTTGAGCACTATTAGACCAGGTTACCGGAGGACATGTTTGACTCATCTCTGTGAGTAATCTGAAAGAATCGGCCACTGGGGGGCAATATCACGTTTACACACGTTTACACACGATTGTATGTCACACTATGATTTGCACATAAACACAATATTCAAATCATGCATTAGATCTCCTCGGTCCGACTTTGCCTCCAGGACCACTCCTGTTAATCAAATCGTTTGTTAAATATTTGAGATTATTACTTTTTTTGCTCAACCTCGATAAACCACTGCAGTACTATTCTCTGGATTCTCTGGACTCTCTAGGTCAATAATTATTATTTTTTTAAATGTAAGTTTACTCTTTGGATAGCTATAACAGAGTCATTTAGAAAAATGGTGTAAAAAAACTAAGAAACTTATCGTGTGCAACATAATATTCTAAACAAGCATGCTGACTTTTATGGAGATCTGATCATAGGAGGCGCTACTGTTATAAAGCTTTAAAAAACATTTATTTTCATATCTGTATTGGCTGTAAATGGTCTATTCAATCTATGATCCAAATGGGAATAGATTTGCTAAATAAAACATAATATATTTTTACGCATCTGCTCAAATGCCTTAAAGCATTTGAACTATGATAATTGATGCTCACAGCTATATATATTCTTCTTATTATTAATGCATTATAATATATTATGTTAAAGATCATATCTAGAAAAATGAGAATAGAGAAAGTATCAGAAGGGAGAAGGTCATGGTCTTATGATTTATGAGTTTAAGATGGCTGAACGCCTGATGACTGGAGAACCCAGTGTTGAGTCGCTGGATGCGTGAGCTTCAGACAGATGGGAGATATTGAACAGTGATACTGATATCCGTCACAGACAAGCGTCACAGTGGAACACAATTAGCACTTCTCATGTGGATCTTGATGTTCACCATCTGGAAAACATGCTGACCTGAGAGACTCTGAAGGCAATTAATAACATTAAAGCTGCAGTCGGCAAGTCTGGAAGATTGAGTGGACTAAAAATTTTGAATGTTTACAACTCTCATGCCCCTCCCCCACTATCAACGAATACCCTCCCACAGAGTTCGTGCTCGTCAGTGTGTGTGCACCAGATTTTCTGTGAACGCGCCCGTCTCATCAGCATCCATCAACATTCTTCCAAAAAGCCGAACTTTATCCTTTCATCTGGACGTTTATACACCTAACGTTACGTTCACACGGATTTCAGTGCAAACAAAGCTAACGAACCTGCCCAACAAGTGCTAACGTTATGTTGTGGGATGTGTCTCCAATGTATTCAGTTCAGGACAGCTCAGTGTGTGTGTGAATGAGAGTGAGGGCGTGCGCGCGTCCGAGTCCTTAGGCTATCCACTGGACCATGGTGGAATGATCCTGGACACCGATGCCAGCGACACCGGAATCGGTGCGGTTATGTCACAAATGTAGGGTGGCACAGAACGTGTGTTGGCGTACGGCAGCCGTAAACTAGCCAAAGCTGAACAGAACTATTGCACTACAAGACGGGAGTTACTAGCCATTGTCGATTTCACATCACATTTTCGGCAGTACCTACTTGGGAGGCCATTTGAGGTACGAACCGACCACAGCAGCCTGCGCTGGCTCACGCAAATGAAAGAGCCAGAAGGTCAGCTAGCCCGGTGGCTTGAGAAGCTAGCGTTGTACGAGTTCGAAATCATCCATCGACCAGGTCGCTTACACACTAATGCTGACAGTCTCTCCCGCAGGCCCTGCCGCCAGTCCTCCTGTCCTTGTAATCTGCAGGAGCCTTCCTTGCAGCAGAGAACCATAAGTCACCAAGCAATGACACCAGCTCCCTATTGCTGAGTCCGGTGGGGGTAAGCGCTGCCAATGTTACCAACACAGAGACTTTAAAACAAACAGAGAGTATTTATGTGACAAACACAAATGAGACCAGACTGTTTCCTGGCTGGACTATGGAGGAGTTGCGCGAGGCTCAAGCGGCTGATACAGACATTGCACCAATCAGAGCTTGGTTAGAGGCCAGCAGTGAGTGGCCCCCGTGGGTCACAGTCTCCCCATGCAGCCCAGCCACCAAAACATACTGGAGTCAATGGAGAACACTGTACTTCAGGGATGGAGTACTGGTCCGCCGCTTTTACTGTTTAGACGATGTTTAGATTCTATCCTCAAGTTGTTCTCCCACGCAAAATGCAACCCGATGTTATGCGCCAAATGCATGAAGGGCCATTAGGTGGACATTTTGGTATTTAAAGGACTGTGGCCAGACTTCAAACCAGATACTACTGGTACCACATGAGAGAAGATGTGGCCCTCTGGTGCCGGACTTGTACAAACTGTGCATGCAGAGCCAGACCCCACAAGACTCCACAAGCGCCCATGGGAACTGTCAGAGTTGGAGCTCAACGTAAAAACAGTTATATACTCGTAATACAGGAGTATTTCACAAAATGGACTGAAGCATTCGCAATCCCTGACGAAAAGGCTGTGACAGTGGCAAACGTTGTTGCAACTGAATGGGTGTGCCGCTTTGGAATGCCTCACTCTCTGCACAGCGATCAAGGACGCAATTTTGAATCAGAGGTGTTCCAAGAAATGTGCCGTTTGTTTGGCATCGACAAAACCCACACTACACCATTCAGACCGCAGTCCGACGGCCAAGTTGAACGTTTCAACGCCACACTACAAAATATCCTGGCCTCCACTGCAGAACACTGTCACTGGGATTGGGACCTGATGATCCCTTATGCAGTTATGGCCTACAGAGCGACCAAGCACAGCGCTACTGGTTTTACCCCCAACTTCATGATGTTTGGCCGTGAAATAAGTGAGCCAGTGGACCTTGTGGCTGGTTTGCCCCCGGACTCTGACCATGCAACTTCAGCCCCCGAGTATGTGCAACAAATGCGTGAGCGGTTGGAACTGGCTCATAACATCACCCGGGAAGCTCTCGGTTAGTCAGTTACACGTGCAAAGAGACAAAAACGCTTGCCACACACAGTACAAAGTCGGCGATGCGGTTTGGTATCTTATTAAAGGGACACGTCATGTCAGAAACAAAGTCAAAAAGTTCCTCCCCTCCTACGAAGAACCTTACTTTGTTATGGGACATTTAGACGACCTAGTCTACCGGATCCAAAAGGGCCCCAGAGCTAAGGTCAAAGTCGTCCACCATGATCAACTCAAATGCTACCGCAGCCGTGAGCCCCTGGATAATACCTGGGTCCTGGACCAATGCCAGAACTGGACACCTTCTGAGATCCTGCCACCAGCTGTGGACGGGCCCCCCTCAGACCGTGAGGATGTCGGCCTGCACAGTCTCTACTCTGCTGCCTCGAGTGATGGCACCAGCGACCCCTGGCCGTCCACTCCGCCTGCTACTAATTCTCACAATGTCAGGTCTCTTCTGTCCACTCCTTCCCATGTGATACTTGACCATGGTGGGGGTGCGGTAGGAGAGCCACACCACCAGTCTCCATGCGAGCCTCGGCCCCAACGTCAGCGCCGAGGACCGGTCCGTTATGGGGACTGGGTCACTGAGTGAGTCACCTATGACAGTTCATATTTGCACTAGAGACTTTACAGTTTACGTTTTTGGGTTCTTGTCTAGTTTGTTCTATACTTTTTCTATAAAAAGCACTTTTTCACGTAAAAAAAAATTTTCAATGCTTTTACATGCTTGCACTTTATTGCATCCAATGTATGTTTGATTATTACCTGATTAGTCAGAGAGTATTACCTCTGGTCACCAAAGAACAGGATTTAAAAGGTGATGTACTCTTATGTTTTATTAGAGACTATTGCATTTCTGTTATTTCCTTACTCCTGTGTTCACTGTTGAATGAACTTTAGAACTTTAGCACTATTAGACACTTGTTAAATCTGAATAACCTACCTGTTTGGATTTACATACTATTTGGGACACAGCTATCTCTTCACATTTTAGGCCTACAGATATAGAGAGTGTGTGCTAAGTACATTTAGATGGAATGGAATTTGTGTTAATTGCCAGTCCATGGTGGGGGTAGTGTTGTGGGATGTGTCTCCAATGTGTTCAGTTCAGGACAGCTCAGTGTGTGTGTGAATGAGAGTGAGGGTGTGCGCGCGTCCGACAATTGCGACTTTATATCCCGCAATTCTGACATCTTTTCTCAAAATTTTGAGATATAAACTCACAATTGCTAAAAAAAAAACTGACTTTTTTTCTTGCTTCATATCACGCAATTGCGACTATATCAAGCAATTCTGACTTTTATATCTCGCAATTCTGACTTTATATCTCGCAATTCTGACTTTATATCACGCAATTCTGACTTTATATCACGCAATTCTGACTTTATATCTCGCAATTCTGACCTTATATCTCGCAATTCTGACTTTATATCATGGAATTTTTACTTTATATCACGCAATTCTGACTTTATATCTCTCAATTCTGACTTTATATCTCTCAATTCTGACTTTATATCTCTCAATTCTGACTTTATATCTCACAATTCTGACTTTATATCACGCAATTATCACGCAATTCTGACTTTATATCTCGCAATTCTGACTTATAACTCGCAATTGCGACTATATCACACAATTCTGACTTTATATCACGCAATTCTGACTTTATATCACGCAATTCTAACTTATAACTTGCAATTGCGACTATATCACACAATTCTGAGTTTAGGCTATAACACGCAGTTGTGAGTTTATATTTCACAATTCTGACTTTATACAATTCTGAGATGTAAACTCGCAATTGTGAGAGAAAAAAAGTCAGAATTGTGAGATAAAAAGTTTTTATTTAAAGTAAATTATTTTTTATTCTGTGGCGGAAACAAGCTTCCATAAGAGACTGCATGGCCTTAAACCTTCAAGCTTTTAAAAAAATACTTTCTCAAAGCCAAGACAGCAGAGTTAGTCTCCAAGCTTGACTCTCTCGTTTGAGGGAGTAGATTCCTGGACTCTCGCTGCGTCTTCTTCCGATGAGATGCATGTCAATTGAATCTGCTAATCGTGCAACTCTCTAAGACGTTCTCTGCCTCGGTCACCGTGTGCTGACCTCAATCCCTGCAGGTCAGGCTTTGAGCAGGACACATCTAAGCCCTATTCACACTGGATTAGTACTATCTGGGGTCCTCGTGTGATTTAGAAAGAAACTCCCAAAATTTAGAAAAATGCATGTAAAAACTGCGTATCATATGCACGATAAACACGATGACTAGAGGTCACCAGTAATACTGATCCCGTGCGAATAGGGCTTTAGACACTAAAACGGTCTGTTCAACACTGAAGCGGTCAGTGCAGGAGTGTGTTTTCCCACACAGAACGTTTAGGGAACGTTAGTTTATGGTTCTCTAGAGGTTAGTTTGAACCAAACCAAAAACTAACGTTTAGGGAACGTTCCCTCAGGGTTATAACATTAAGAACGTTATATCCGCGGGACTCGCATGTGATATATGTCTCATATTAACAATCGCGACCTGCTTCATACCACTGTAATGTTAAAAAACATGAATGTTTTCACTCATCCATAAACATTATTAGATCCATCAGCTTGACAGCAAGTCCCATCATTCAGCTCGTCACTGCGTCATAAACCTACGCCTCTGTTATTGTAAGAGGTTAGCGATCTCTAGCGGCGAAAAAAATCGCATATTGTACCTTTAAGACCAGGTTAGTGTCATTGCAAACATCCCCAAACAGTGCCGGTGTTGTGCCAAATTTCGACCCCCCTGCCAAATTATGACCCCCCCTCGTTGAAGTTAGTACCTGATTGCCTAATCCTAACCCCACCCCTAACCCCTCCCCTAATCCTAACCCCACCCCTAACCCCTCCCCCACTCCTAATCCTAAACCTACCAATGATAATTTGGCGGGGTCGAAATTCAGCACACCTGTCCAAACAAACAGTTGAGTTTAGTGACACATGATAATACACTTTACCTGAAGACCAGGTTAGTATCATTGCTCTTCCCCTCAGTAAACGTGCTTCATCTCCACGTTTATTAATCTGAGGCTCATGAAAGTTTGATCATGGCAGCTGTCCTCTGCGGGCGAGTCCTTGGACGGGTGTCAGATCCACGGGACACTATTGTTCTTCTCTGAGACCGAGAGACACTGAGAAACAGAATCTACAGGAGCTCAGCTCTATCATAGAGGAGTGCACGAGGATGGCAACAGCTCATGTTCAAAGCAATTATTATATTATAGAAGTCAATCATATTGGTACTGTAACTGGATGTTTTTTTTAATATAAATATTAAAATTATAATAAAATATGTAATATAAAATGTATATATTTTATATTATATTACTGTGTATGAGTCAGTAATATTGGAACTGTAAATAAATATTTTTTAATATAAATATAAAATTATTATAAAATATATGTAGTATTATATTATAGGCTATTAGTGTGTATAATTCAATCATATTGGAACTGTAAATTATTCTAAAATATATAATATTAAATCTATGTATTATCATATTAATTATATTACAACGACACTGCAATTTTGTAATATGAAATGTCTGTACACACACACACATATAATTATATATTTGTTTTACATTTAAACTAATAATAAATATATATACTAATTAAATATTGAATAAGCAACAGTTTTTTAATGGTTTAAAATGCTCAGGCCTTTAGCAAACCTCCTGAATCCTCTGTTGCACAGGAACAGAAACCCCAGATTTATGAGTGGATCATGTGCACAAACACAAACACTGTCCAATTATTCTGCCATATGTCCTTTAATGTCGCCACGGTGACCGTCCTCCCCATGTGATCACTCAGTGTCATGTAAATGAGTTGTGTGATTGGATCAGCAGTCGGGGTCAAGAGGTCACACGAGGACTAGCTCAACAATAGCTGATGTATGAGAGCGACCTGATGCTCAAACTGAAGCGTCTGGCAGAAGAACTGATTTATGATTATTACAAACAGAGGAATCACTGATGAACAGCTGCGGGTCACATGACGCTCAGAATCATCTCTTCAATCTGCTCGTCTTCAAACGTTTGACGTCGAAGTGAACATGAGGAACTGAGAGCATATGAGCTGTGCTGAAATGATTATTCAATATTTGAGATTCTGCACCAGATATGACATAATCAAAGAATCTGCTGGAGTCCTTCAGGGAAATCTGCTTCAGTGATGACAGAATCAGGCCGACGTCGAGCTGCAGATACAACTATGAAATATACATGTTGGATTATTATTAAATATATGACACATTGACAGTGTAACTGGAAGTTTTTCAAATAAAATATATTATTTAATATTATATTACATTATAAACTGTAACTGGATGTTTTTATATACATTTAAAAAATATATAACATCAAATTATAATTAATATAATATATGAACGGTTACTGTAATTTTTTATATAAATATTACTAATATATAATCAAATACAATTATGTTATTATATTATAACATATATTATAACATTATATTATAACTAGAACCTTTTAATATAAAATATTGAAAATTAAATTCTTAATATATTAAATTATATTATTGTGTATCACATTTGAATTGTAACTGGAATATAAATTCCAATTTAATATAATTTGAAATATTTATTAATATTATATTATGTTTTTTTATGTTATGTTAGTTATATTTATTATGTCATGTCAGTTATGTTTATGTCATGTCAGTTATGTTTATTATGTCATGTTATGTTGTCATGTTATGTCATTATGTCATGTTAGTAATGTTATGTCATGTTAGTTATGTTATATCATGTCATGTTATGTTAGTTGTCATGTTAGTTATGTTGTCATGTCAGTTATGTTGTCATGTCAGTTATGTTTATTATGTCATGTCAGTTATGTTTATGTCATGTTATGTTGTCATGTTATGTCATTATGTTATGTCATGTTAGTAATGTTATGTCATGTTAGTTATGTTATATCATGTCAGTTATGTTATGTCATGTCAGTTGTTGTCATGTCAGTTATGTTATGTCATGTCAGTTATGTTATGTCATGTCAGTTGTTATGTCATGTCAGTTATGTTATGTCATGTCAGTTATGTTATGTCATGTCAGTTGTTATGTCATGTCAGTTATGTTATGTCATGTCAGTTATGTTATGTCATGTCAGTTATGTTATGTCATGTCATGTCAGTTATGTTATGTCATGTCAGTTATGTTATGTCATGTCAGTTATGTCAGTTATGTTATGTCATGTCATGTCAGTTATGTTATGTCATGTTAGTAATGTTATGTCGTGTTATGTCATGTTATCAAGTGAATAGGAGGAGCTGAGCTCATATGAGCTGCAGAACAGGTGTTAAAATGATTAATAAATATCATGGGATTGTAATAATGTCACAATCAAAGAATCCGTTAGAGTGTCCAGAAAAAATCTGTAAAACTCCTGTAGTGACAGAATCAGGGCGAGTGAACCCGAGCAGGGAAGATCTCATTACCTCACACACTCACTATACGACTCTATAACACCAGCAGAATCACACACACACTTCAACCACACAGACTGTTTATTTCAGCCCAGCCAATCAGAAGCCACGATTCAGAGAACATCTGTGAAGACGTCAAACACACACTCATTTTGTCCTTCAGGTTGTCAGCTGGTAAATGTGTGTGTCTGTCCTGTAAATATTGGCTCCATATTTGGGGGTCACTGTAAAATCCACATTAAACAAACACTTAAAGACGTTTTGTTAAACAACATAAATCATACAGTGACACATTACTAGCCCTCCTTTAGAGTAGTTTCATATTCAAACAGCATCTGGATCTTTTTTTTTTTGTGCATATCCACATATCAAGTATATGATTATTTGCAGCGTAATCTCATTCAAAGTAAATGGGTTCAACGTTGCTTTGACTTTCATTGCATGGATCAAATCATGATGTAAAATATCTGCTTTTGTGTTCTGCAGGTTTTGAATGAAATGAGGGTGAATACATGAGAGAATGATCATTTTTAGGAGAACGATCCCTTTACTGCCACATTCACGTGTCGTGTTTTGATATGTTGGATAAAAATGACTAAGCACTTCCAGTTCATAAAAACGCTGAGCATTGCAATAATGGCAGGACGTCCCTGCTTTCCTCCCAGATATCATCCGTGGAGAACGCTTCTGAAACCATCGAGACCTTGAGAATAAGGGACGTGACCAAAGAAATCAGATATCAGCATTAGATGTTAGTACAAGCTCAAATTCAGCCAGTGCATGTGCAGCATTATAAGTCAAAGCTCCTTTTTCACAATTATGTGTGTTTATCGAGGAACTATTGTATTTCACTCACCCAGCAGGACTGAAGACACTGAAACCAGCATCACCAGCGTCTATTTCCAGTGAAACAGAAGATCCCGTCAGGAGAGGTCAGCAAAAGTGTGCAAACTAACAAACACACAGTTCTTACAGATAACCTGCCGTCATGTGTGTGTCCTGTTATCGTGGGAAACATACATGCACAATGAGATTACGTTTCTTCACACACGTTTCGTGACACTTTCGCCAGTAAAAGCATGTTCCCAACAATTGATGGTTCCCAGACCGTTCTGGGAAAGTTCGTTTTTGGTTGCGGGAACGTTCCCGTAAGGTTTTGTTTAGGTTGAGGGAACGTTCCTTAAACGTTAGTTTTTGGTTAGGTTCAAACTAACCTTTAGAGAACCATAAACTAACGTTCCCTAAACGTTCTGTGTTAGTGGGGATCCTGAATGTGAATCTTGCAGTGTTTTATGAAGTTAGCAGTTGCACATTCGTAAGAGTTCGGAATTGAAATGTGATTTGCACTTAAAAGTTAATGCTCTGTCACATTAGAAAGTAACGCAGCACAGACCGATAGAGTTGACCAAAGCAAACCTCAAATAAAAACTCTGCATTTGCTGAAGCAACGTGTCATTTCAGCAGCTTGGAGAGTCTGAGGAGTTTACTACGCCAGAACACACACACACATCAAAATGTGTTCGTTCAGAAACCATGCAGTACGGGAAAGTGTTTTCAGCTCATAACAGTGTTGTGCAAGAAACTGCATGAAAATAAGTGTTTTTAAATCAATAATCTGCCACTAGAAATATAATTTGATTGAAAATGAATAAAAGTTGTTAGTGTGAGAAAAAACCCTAATGTTAACATAGATGAATAATGTAACAAAACAACAACAACAACAACAAAAAAGTTCATATTAACAGCTTTTTTAAAATAGATCTTGTATCATGTAATGTCTTCTTTACGGTCACAGAAAGTTCCATCTATACTGAATAAAAGCATTCATTTATGTCAAGAAATTAAATAAAAAAGTTATTAGAGTTTTGCTGCCTGTAGTGTTTATTTCAGCTGGAAACTGCTGTGAATTGTATGTGTGTGTGTGTGTGTGGTATATGTTGTCCAGTGAGTTTCCGTGATGTTGATGACTGTGACTGCACTTCTGCTGTATGTGAGCTTCTGCTTTATTGAAAGCCCTGAAATCTACATATAAGCCTTGCCAAACACTGCAAATGAATATAAACGCAGCCTCACCAGGACACCCGATCAATACTGGCTCACAGAGTGTGTGTGTGTGTGCAGAAGCTCTGCTCGAGGAGTGTGTTTTCAGGCCCGTATCACACACTGGTCTCGAGCAGCACACCCAGCTCCACCATCATTATGTCTATGGAGAGTCCTCACAAAGATAGCGAACCAGACGTGTGTGTGTGTGTGTGTTTGTTTGTGTGTGTGTGTGTGTGTGTGAAATGTGGTTAACATTTTAAACTGAATATTAAGCTAACCATGTTTCAACATTTAACCTTATTTAACCTGCTAACACTCTGAAACAATGTACCAAGACATCCTGTACTTTAGATGAATGTGTGTGTGTGTGTGTCAAACCCCTGACTGTGTGCATAAATAACAAATATGGGAAATGAAACTAGACAGATGACTAGGTTAGAACTTGTGATAACAATGAAGTAATGATTAAAACAAAGTGTCCTCACCTGTAAACAGAAGAGAACTGTGAAGAACCAATCAAATGAATGTCATCTGCCATACCTCCCTATTCTATAAAAACTGCTGTATCCGTGTTTTCGGTGAGATTCTCAATTCTCAATTAACATTCAGAACCGTGTGTCAGTGAAACCGTAAGGCTGCACTCGCTACTGGTTATTCTGGATGAGTGAGATCGGCCTGTGTTGTTATTGCCGGTGTGCCGAAATCCGACCCCCTGCCAAATTATAACCCCCCTCGTTGAAGTCAGTACCTGATTGCCTAACCCTAACCCTAACCCTAATCCTAACCCCACCCCTAATCCTAACCCTAACCCCAACCCTAATCCTAACCCACCCCTAATCTTAACCCCACCCCTAATCCTAACCCCACCCCTAATCTTAACCCCACCCCCACCCCTAATCCTAAACCTACCAATGATAGGGGTGGTAATAATTTGGCGGGGGTCGGAATTCGGCACAACACCGGAGTTTCCGAAGCTCGTGTGAAGACTCCGCCCTCTTCTGGACCGAGGCGGAGCTAAAGCTCATTTGCATTTAAAGGAACACACACACAAACGGAGCGTTTTTGCTCGCACACAAAAAGGGGCAAATTTGTCCACACGGACACGGGTATTTTTATAACCGGAGTTTTTCCTTCCTGCGTTTTTAAAAACAACTCTGTCCACATGAAAACGCAAACACACACTATCAAGCGATGTCAAGAGCATGCAACACCAGCAGGCGGCGATATAACCCTAACCGTAAAGCCACGTTGGCCAATCAGAAGCCGTCAGCGGCGCAAAAACTCCGGTTTTACTGTCTACACGACAACACTGGAACCGGCGTTTCAGAAAATACTCACCCTGGCAGGGGTTTTCAAAAATGTTCGGTTTCAGTGACCTAATACTGCGTTTCCGTGTGGACGAACGGCCGAACCGCGTAAGAAATGTCACGGTTATAAAAATACCCGTGTCCGTGTGGACAAGGCCTTAGAAGTCCCAACTCCTTCTTACTTTTCCCCTATTTGGGGAAATAGGGACTTCAGACCAGGGAAATGACTCTGGCTTTAAACAGTGGGAACTTAAGGGCATTCGTAAGGCTGGGGATTTGTTTGAGGGAGATACATTGATGCCCTTTAAAGATCTTAATGAAAAATGTGGAATCCCAATGAAACACTTTTTTTAAATAGGCTACTTGCAAATTCGCAGTTATATCAATGCCAAGCAAAATCATTCATTATCTAGACCTCTACCAACAGAACTAGAAAAGGCTATGTTTTATGAGGATCTTAGTACAAACCAAATTTCACTGTTTTATTGCACATTTGTAAACAGCTCTAAGGAATCATCTGTGTCCAAGAGAATAGCTTGGGGTATAGATTTGCAATATGACCTTCCAGATTCAGAATGGAGCCAGATATGTGTTAAAGCCCAGAATTTGTCAATTAACACTAGATTTAAGCTGATCCAATATAACTGGGTAATGCGTACATATGTCACCCCTGAAAAGTTAAATAGGTTTAACCCGGAAATCCCAGATATCTGTTGTAAATGCCAAAAACATAAGGGAACATTTTTCCATTGTATCTGGGAATGTGAGGTGACCAAGACATTCTGGCAAAAAGTGATGGCACTAATTTCTTCAATTATTTCAAAACCAATTCCAGTGACCCCTGAAATATGTGCTTTGGGTTTAATTCCTGTGAGTTTATCATTATCAGGTTGTCACACTAAAATGATTGACATTTGTCTAGTTCTGGCAAGACGTTTAGTAGTATTTTACTGGAAGAACACAGGAGGTCCATACATCGATCATTGGTTAAAAGATCTGTCACATTGTATTGCATTGGAAAGAATAACCTACCATAACATATGGGATCTTTTTATACATTTTCTGGAAAATAACCAAATATTGATACAGGCAATATTAGATACCTCTCACTCCAGTGATTGATGTATGTATGATGCGCTTTTGTATTTGAAATATATGGCCATGTCTGTCTTAGCCTTTGTATAATAACTCTATACCTGTGTACCTGATGGTTTGGATGCTGAGGGTGGCTGTGGGAAAATACTTGGAATATATATATAAAAAATGTTGCATTTTTTTCTTTATTTTTTTTGCTATGCTCCATGTTTTTCAATAAACATATGTAAAAAAAAAAAAAAAAAAAGGGGCAAATTTGACAAGCTATAATAAATGATCTGGTATTTTGAGCTGAGATTTTACAGACACATTCTGGGGACACCATAGATTTATAATACATCTTGTGAAAAGGGGCATAATATGTCACCTTTAAACACAGATATCTTCCACTGGGTTCAGAAAGATATGGTTTTCCCTTTAAAAAATATGTTTATTTTTCTGACCCCATTGGCAGATATTTGTTTGTTTTTAAGCATAAACTCACTTCACTTTAATACATCATTATTATTTATATACCTGATGTAATTTTGCTTGGGAAAACATCAGCTATATGTATGTATTTCTCAAACATATTTTTTTCCCTGTGGAATACAAAAGAAGACATTAATTAATAATAAATAAATAAAAAGTCTCTGGGGTCCAAACCCTTCTTTTGCATTCAGAAGGGAGAAAATCATGCAGGTTTAAAGTAAATAAATGATGCCAGAACGTTCTGTCCTGCTCTAAGGTTCATGTCAGATATTGACGATTATTTATTTTTAAATGGTGGTCGAGGGAGAAGTGTGTAGTGTGTGTGTGTGTGTTATGACATCGACCATGCTAATCAGATAACCCTTCGGACATCGCTATGCTAATGCGTTGACTCCAGCAATTTATTCAGTTATTTAGTGAGTGTCCAGTGCGTTCCTGAAGCCGAGGGCGCAGATGCTGCAGTTCAGCGTGACACACTCTGCCCGTACGAGGTGTGTGTGTTTACGTGTGTGTTCTCGGGCTATTGACTCATCTCACTCCTGACTCAGTCTCCTCCAGCTGACACGACACTGGAGTGACCGTGTTTACTGACTTACAACATCCGGGAATCTATAGATCCACTAAAGGCTGATGGACGATCATTTCTAGAGCGCTCTGATAGGTTTGGCCAGTGTGTGTGTGTGTGTGTGTGTGTGTGTGTGTGTGAGCACATGATCACTGACATCAGATCAAGAGGAGGATCTCTAACGGGTCACACACTATATCCAGTTTCCAGAATCCACATTTATAAGTGTCTGGAGCCGACAGGAGGCTTCCACTAATCCCACACTTCAGCAGTCGCACATGATGAACACACTAATGCAGATTTCATACGCAGTGTCCATAAACACCCAACAGGAGGTGAACTTTAACAAGTCTAACGTCACACGGCAGAAATGCATGATGCGTTACAAACACTACCCCTCAAAAGCTTGTTTTTAAAAGAAGTCTATTCTGATTTATTTGATCCAAAAAAAAGTAAAAATTCTGAAATCTTATTATAATGTAAATCAGCAGTTTTCTATGTGAATATATAGTAAAGTGTAATTTATCATTACTCCAGTCACATGATCACATCCACCTTATTACATTATGAAAATTGACCATGATTTTATTATGGCAAAAGTGTAGTAACCAATTTTTTTGTTTTGTTTTGGTGACACTTTACAATAAGGTTCATTAGTTAACATTAGTTAATGTATGAACTAATAATGATCAATACATTTGTATTGTATTTATTCATTTCTGTTCATGTTTGTTAATAAAAATCCAGCTGTTCATTAACTAATGTTAACAAATACAACCTTTGATTTTAATAGCGCATTAGTAAATGTTGAAATTAATATTAACTTAAATGCTGTAGAAGTATTGTTTATTCTTAGTTGATGTTAACTAATAAACTTTATTGTAAAGTGTCACACTTTTTGACCCCTTCATTTGAGTTATTGGGGTTACGATGTTAAAACTATACTGTTTTTTATGATGTTATACTGTCACTGAGAACCAATAAAAAGGTGGAGTTAGAAGAAAAAAAGTGTAGTAACCTTTAGTGGTGTCAACAATAATCGATTACGTCACTGTTTATTTTCTGGCCTTGGACAATAAAGTTTTGAAGTTTCAATTACTTCCGGGGGCATAATAACTGGAAGCAGTGATTTATGTTTTCTTTTTCAGGTTTGAAAATGCCGTACCATGTACCATTCAATTTGATTTTATTTAATGTCATTTATGTCAAAGATACAGGAGAGTTATAATACACACATAGCAGCCAATAAAATCTGTTGTTCAATATCTGACTGCTTGTGTTGCCTCACGACTGATGAAAAATTTGCCTCGTGTGCAGTAGAATTTAGATGCATCGCAATGCATCATGGAATTGAATCGAATTAAGCAGAATCGAATTGAATCGAATCGTCGTTACCTGGTGAATCGTTATCGAATCGTTACCTGGTGAATCGTAATCAAATCGAATTTAATTGAATCGAATCGTTACCTGGTGAATCGTAATCGAATCGAATTTAATTGAATCGAATCGTTACCTGGTGAATCGTAATCGAATCATTACCTGGTGAATCGTAATCGAATCAAATTTAATTGAATTGAATCGTTACCTGGTGAATCGTAATCGAATCAAATTGAATCGAATCGTTACCTGGTGAATCGTAATCGAATTTAATTGAATCGTTACCTGGTGAATCGTAATCGAATCATTACCTGGTGAATCGTAATCGAATCGAATTTAACTGAATCGAATCGTTACCTGGTGAATCGTAATCGAATCGAATTGTGAGTTGTGAATCCAATGCACACCACTAGTTACCGTGTTTTTTTAGTTGCCAGATTTATTACCATCTGTATAACCCCAGTTTTACTATAATAACCACGGTTAAACTATGATGTACTATGATACTGTAGTAAAACTATGGTTAATTTCTGTGTCTCACAAGCGGACGTGATTTCTGCTGCGGATGATCTGAGTGTCACCATGAAATCGAAATATTGCAGTGTTTCTTCTAAATGATTTATGTGTGCACATCATTATTGTGTTAATAATGTTGAATCACACGTTGATCTGATTGGTTACAAGGTCGTTTGTGACGTCAGAAACACCAGCGATTTCACACCGTGTTTTTGAGACTGTCTTTGGTTCACTGCAGTTTTAAGGAGGAAATACATTATTTGTGTTAAAGCATATTAAAATCACCACATAGACACATAAACAACATTAAAGCTGGATTTTCACTACTACTTTAAAAACTAGTTTGACTGAAGGTAATCAGTATCTTCTGACTCAAATGAGACTTTGATTTGAACCAGTCTTGAAGAAAAAATGAGACGGTTATCGTGAAGGTTGCAAGTTAAAGCCTCATAAGTACTAGATCAGTTGAGTTCAGATCTTCCCTCACTGCCACTGAATGCCTGAGTGCTGATTCAGAAGTTCAACAGTGTGTGTGTGTGTGTGTGTGTCAGAACATGTACTGTTTGTACTCAGCCATCAGCCAATCACAGCAGGGGGAGGAGCAGCTCTTCCTCACTGAATGTCATTTGAAAGGCAGTGATTCAGTGACTCTCTGCGGCCCTCCTGTGGCGAGAAGCACACACACACACACACACACACACAACACTCAAGCTCATCAAGTCTCATATTAGAGGAAGTACGGTAGACAACATTTGAAGTGGATCAAAAAACTTCATCAAAGTTGTCCTAAGACAAGAACAAAAAAGGTTTTGTTCAAAATTCATGTATAACTTTGATGAAAGGTTTTGTTCCTCTTCAAATGTTGACGACTGTAGACACTGCAGGCAAATCAATGCGTTTCTTTTTTAAAGCACAGGTCAGAAAACACACAAAAAAAATATACATCCAAGTGTGTATTATATCACACACTGCCTATTTGCGTCCATAGATCTCAATATCAATGCGTCTCTTTAAAGGCGACGAGTTTGAGTCAGAAATCTCCAGCAGTTTTACACACACCAAACTCGTGGTTTATTCATATCTATATATTTCTGAAGGCTCGTTCATATGTCAATCACCTGATTTATATAACATTTAATTTCTAAAAACAGGATTTTTGTTAAAAGGAGAAACTTTAACTCTAATTTGTCAACAAAATCAAACAAGAATTATGAACCTTTAGATTTCACTTCTGGAAATGTATTGAAATAAGTGCATATTTTATTAGATAATTTCATTTGCATATTTAAACAACATTCCAGAAAACCTGTAATAATAAAAACAACTGTTTTGTATCTAATCGCCTAATCTCTGCATATTCATTGCATCGTAATAAGGAAATATCCATCAGGCATCTGCAATGCTAGAGATTTATTTCTGAACTAATGTCACTTTTCTGAGCCATGTTTGATTCTTTCTGCAGGATTCGTCATTATGCAGGTGTGAACGAAACATGTGAATCATTCACCGTTGAACGGATTCATCCAAAACTCAATCGGCTTTGTGTCCGGAACCGAAATTACAAAAGTTAATTGCATGAACGAACCTTTACAAAAGAACCTTTCTAGCACAAATGTCTCTTTAAAATTGAGTCAAGAACGCTAGACCACTTTTAAGAACCTTTTTTTTCTTTTCTAATGCAATGAAATTCAGACATTGAGAGTCTAAATACTTTTTTTTTTTTTTTTTGCATGTTGTGCAGTGAATTATGGGCCATTAGATGCAATGAACAAACCATTTAATGTAATGATTTACTTGATGTTTGCTTTCCTTTCTTTATGAACTGCTTTATGGTTTCTTCTCAGTAAAGGACAATCTTTATCTACATTTTATGTGCATCTATAAATCATTCACTAAATTGCACATAATAATAATAATAACAACAGTAAAACACAGCAAGTTCCCCAAAAATGTCAGTTTAATAGATTAAGGCTAAGATGAGAAGGATGGACATATTAAAGGGACACTGGGTAACGCTGATGTCATCATGGGACGGTTCACTCTACCTGTCACACACACACACACACACACACACACACACACCTTAAAAAATTGTGCATATATCACTGAAGGTACATTTCTGTGGCCTGTTAAGATTGATCCATCTAAACTCCACCTGATTTACATCATCAATCGTGTTTAAAAAAAATGAATAAAATCAAGCAGTCTAGTTTCATATACATATTTGTATTTTTATATATTTATATTCAATGTACAGAGTTACATTCTGAACTGCAAATGCTCGTTCGTAGAAATAAATACTGCAATGGCTAGTTTGCTGCAAACCCAGCAGAGCGCAGTGCAGAATCAGCAGATTACAGTCTAAAAGACGCGTACAAAAGTCTCATAAAAATATGCCTTTGTCTCTGCTCGTTTATCTACACATTGCTTTCCTGCAAAAACTGCTCTAGTGTTAAAAAAAGACGGAGGACGAGCACAACGTAAAGTTTTTGACATGATCGCAGAGAGGAAATCTTCTTTAGATGCTTATTTGTCCATTAATGGACTATAAAATCAACTTTTCTGTGTCCTTTGGTGACATTCATATGAGGATATTGCTTTAGCGCTCATAGTGCTTTCAATCTGTGAAACCTTTTCCTCCCACTAACAAACCGTTTACACCCAACACGAAACCTCAAGATGCAGTGCATTGTGGTCTGTTGTGCTTTCGCCCCAGAAAACACACCGAATCGCAGATAATCATGATTTGCATGAGAGAAATACTATAAGCCAATGCTTAAAACATCTTAAATAAAGCAGAACTGAGTCAGAAAGGGTCACTCCTCATTGGCCATGACCTGTCACATGATCAGGTGACGTCACTCCTCATTGGCCATGACCTGTCACATGATCAGGTGACGTCACTCCTCATTGGCCATGACCTGTCACATGATCAGGTGACGTCACTCCTCATTGGCCATGACCTGCCACACGATCAGGTGACTGCGCTCAGCTTTGGCCAGAAAGGGCTGGAGTTTCAGTGTGGGTTCATCCAGATTTTCTGTGTCTCCTCCTTCATCCCCTACGATTTGAAAGACACGGAGAGAGGAAAAGTGTGAGTAATCAGGCTTTCATTTCCAGTAATATCATATCATCAGTAGGGCTGGGGTTGAAAATATAAATTTCTCTGATTTTGATTCTTAAATGGGTCCTATAATGCCCTTTTTACAAGATGTAAAATAAATCTCTGATGTCCCCGGAGTGTGTGTGTGTGTGTGAAGTTTTAGCTCAAAATACCCCACAGATGTTTTTATAGCATGTTAAAATTGTCACTGTTTGAAGGTGAGCAAAAACACAGTTTTTGTGTGTGTCCCTTTAAATGCAAATGAGCTGATGCTCCCGGCACAGGGGGCGGAGCTTTAAGAGCTTGTGTCCTTTTAACAGACACACACACACACAGAAAATGTAAAAAACTTTTAGCCTTTTATGTTCAAACCGGAGTTGAAGAAAGATGGAGAGACTCAAGAAGTGACAAATGTAGAAGCAGATGAATGAGATGATGAATTTATGTAGCTTATGATTAGCATATTTTGTCATGATAATCTATAAATCGTGTTCCCGGGGGCGGGGTTTATGTAAATTTTAGAGAAGCATGAAGAAGCTCACTGTAGTTCCTACCAGTTGTTTGTTGTAGTCCTTAAAAAGCGATTAAAAGCAAATATCTCCCTTTGCTTTGAACTTTGAGTGTTGTAACTTTGCAGATGTTGTTTACGCTCAAACAGCAACATTACACACTAACTAAAGTTAGAAAAGTGAAATCATAAATCAACCACCCCTTTAAATACCAAAAACCTATCCCAAGTTAGTGCTGTTTTCAGCTGAAGAATGAACATGCTTATAGTGCCGGTCATTCAATAATCTTTGTGTTTTCAAATTCTTATTTTATTACGAAATTTTGTCAATAAATTATGATCTCTTCCTCTTCACTACTAGTTACAGCGGCAAATAAAAATCTGTGAAAATCAATCATGTCTCATGTGATCCATCAATCTGTGTTTCAACCATCATTAAAACAACATGAGAACAATAATGTCATGTAATGCCACATTTACCTCAGAAAAGCCGTTCGATGACCATAAACTCGATAGTCAGATAGAGAAATAACTCTGGAGGAGTATTTTGATCATCTATGCACTACATTACTAATATTAACTGGTTAGGCAAAAATATAGGAATATGTAAATGTATCAGCTGAAAGGGATCCTGTATAGTTTACAGCATCAGTTGAGAGATTTTTTTCCTTGAGAAAAACTGACATGTACTGTACATGATTATATATATATATATATATATCCAGGGTTTGAAACCCGGTAAATGCGGGTAAACATCAGCTGTGTCGGGAAACGCTGTTAAATCACGACCCAATTTGGCGTGTTACTTATTATGTTTACTCACTTTCCTGGGGAAGTTCGTGTAAACCAAATATGTGCAGATTTAGCGCAAATACTGCTCATCATGATATTAAATACAGCGTATTGCACAGATTCTGCTCATATCTGATATACTTGCACACACATCACTACTAGGGGTGGCACGGTTCACAAAACCCACGGTTCGGTTCGTTTCACGGTTTTAGGGTCACGGTTTTCGGTTCTGTACGGTTCTTGTTGTTATTTTTTCTTTTAATCTTTAACACTCCAGAAATGTACTTCAGCATATGATATATGCTATAGCTTAATTATCCACAATTCAGGATACAGTATTTTTTTTACTTGACTTTAAGCACATTGAGAGACCATCTCTGAGGAAAGCCGGTGACATTTTTATACAGCAAAAGAGAAGACATTGATGAAATGCTTTTGTTTATTTGACACACAAAGAATGAATTAACTTGCATTTATCAAACTGTCAACTTCAGTGTAACGTTAGCTCTTACAAAATGTTTATCTTTTAAAAGAAAAAGAGAGGAACTCTTAAAGCACTATCTTTTAAATAAGTCAAAATACGTTACAAATAATTGCCTATAGATAATGAGGCTATAACAATATAGCAAAGGCCATAATCATAAAGTGAAACATAAGTTCAAACACAAAAACAGTATCAACAATGCTTCTATTCCCTGAGAGTGAGGATACATTTTTTTCACGTGAAATTAAAGTGCAGTTTGGAAACATGTGACTGGAGTTCTCATCTAAACTTAGTGTCAATGTATATATTTAAATATCATAGGTAAGATGAAATCCAAAATGTTCCCACACACCGACTTATACGACGCTGGTGCATCCTCCAACTCCTGTTAGCCTTCCTTATCTCTCCCACTTGCCATTTCTATACGTGACGAGACCTGCAGCGCTGCACAGACCAATCGGTTTATGACATCGAAGTACTGCGAGAGAGATTGAAAAGCATACGGAGCCGTTGCTCTCGCGGTACTTTGATGTTATTCGTCGACCGGTCTGTGCAGCGCCGGTTCAAGTCGAACAAGCCTCATATGTATGTCCACACATCTCTTATTTCGCGCGAAAAGTATACGCACCGTCTGAGGTCACGGGCACGAGGTTACATTGCGCATGCGACGAACGAACCGTGCGACGCACACACGCACCGAACCGAGACAAGCGAACCGAACGGTTCGGATGTTTTTTCATGTACCGTGCCACCCCTAATCACTACACAACAAATAATGGCGCGCTTGTTAAGATTAAAAAGCATTTGGCTAACAGAAAACACATTGTTATTTTCCAACACCACAGTTTTTAAAATGTTTTTTGTACTGTATTGATCTGTCCACCTAAAATACATGTTTGGTGATGAGGATGAAAGAGGAAGAGATGATGGATGACAGGATTTAGTTTGAATAAGAAATTAAAGGACAATTCCGGTGAAAAATGAACCTAGGTGTAATTAACACATGGTTACGGAGTCGATCGTTCTCTGGGATGCGTTTTCATGATAATCGAATGTAAAGAGTTTTATCTCTAAAAACAGATTAGCTTATAACGCTAGCATATGGGGCATAGAATAAGTAAAAGTAAATCACTAGTTAATACCACTAACAAGGCTCAAAATAGCCTCACACAAACACGGTAGCATAATGAGGGTCCCTACACATTGAGAACTTTGTAAGTGTACAGACAGTTTAATAAGAAGATCCTTTATAAAGACAGAACATTAACAGGCGGGAGCCATCTTGGAAAACAGTCTCGACTAGTCGAGCCACGAACGCCGTGCTAAGTGAGCTGGTCGATAGGAATTACGTTTGTGAAATCTAATTACATGGAAATGCATGAATTATATCTGTTTATAATTCATGCATTTCCATGTAATTATATATATATATATATATATATATATATATATATATATATATATATATATATATATATATACATATACACACTACCGGTCAAAAGTTTTAGATCGGTAAGATTTTTTATGTTTTTAAATGAAGTCTCTTCTGCTCACCAAGGCTGCAATTATTTGAAAAAAAAATAAATAAAAAAAACAGTAATATTGTGAAATATTATTACAATTTAAAACAGCGGTTTTCTATGTGAATATATAGTGAAGTGTAATTTATTCCTGTGATCAAAGTCCACAGTAAAAGATCCAGTCTTCAGTGTCACATGATCCTTCAGAAATTATTATATATGATGCTCAAGAAACATTTATGATTATTATCCATGTTGAAAACAGTTTTTTACATTTTTATTTCAGGATTCTTTGATGAATAGAAAGTTCAAAAGAACAGAATTGATCTGAAATGGAAAGCTTTTGTAACATTAATCACTACCATTCAAAAGTTTGGGGTCAGTAAGAATTTATTTTTTATTTTTGGGGGAAAGAAATTAGAAAATACTTTTATTCATCAAGGATGAGTTAAATTGAGCAAAAGTTACAGTAAAGACATTTATAATGTTAGAAAAGATTATATTTTAAATAAATGCTGTTCTTTTGAACTTTCTATTCATCATAGAATTTTGGGGGGAAAAAATTGTACACGACTGTTTTCAACATTGAAAATAATAATTTATGTTTTTTGAGCATAAAATCAGCATATTAGAATGATTTCTGAAGGATCATGTGACACTGAAAACTGGAGTAATGATGTTGAAAATTCAGCTTTCAAATTACATTTTAAAAATATATTAAAATAGAAAACAGTCATTTTAAATTGTCATAATATTTCACAATATTACTGTTTGTCTTTTTTTTCTTCCATCAAATAAAGCAGCCTTGGTGAGCAGAAGAGACTTCATTTACAAACATAAAAAATCTTACTGATCTAAAACTTTTGACTGGTAGTGTATGTAAGCTGTGACAGTTCATCTGGTTCATTTCTTCTTATTTTTTTGCTAGTAGATGTTCTGAAATGCCGGTAACTTAAAAATTAAGAAGCCAAATTGACCGGTGAGTTAAATAGTTAATTTCAAACCCTGTATATATCCAAATTGGAACTGAATCAAATCACAAGCTTGTGAATCGAAATCGAGCGGTGAATGTTGTGTAATCCTCAGTAATGGACTCACCCATCCTGAAGTCGATGTACCCCTCTCCTCCGCTCATGACCAGCACGGATCTGATCAGGTCTGGCGTGGGAGACTCGTCAGCGCTCGCCTCCACACCCGAGCCTGCGGACGGAACCACCTGACCTGCAGAACACCAAAAACACCGCTTTACTCGGGCCGGGAATCGACTGGAGTCTCGTGAGTCGATTCTAGGAGTCACGATTCTTGATTTTGAATCAAATTTAGATTCGATATAGTAAAACTACTTCGTTTTCTTTCATTTCTGTCTCATTTTTTTATCTAACTTTATTAAATGTGTGCTTCATCTTTTTTTTAGGTCATATTCTAAGATGTAATCCGTTAATTAAAATTAGAATAACACTATAGTGCTGTTACCGATCAGTATCAGGCACAGAATCTGGATCTGAAGTGGCATTTAGATGCTTTTACAGAGAACATGTAATGCATATCTGAGCTGGCATAGATGCTTACACAATGCATATATAACACTATGAGATTATTGCTTTAAAGTTTCCCTGTAGTCAATCATTTTATCCCTTAAAACTTATATTTGATCACCAAAATGTCATATTTAAAAGTTTTTTCCTTGAAAAATACTCTTCATGCCTTAAAATAGCTTGAATGTAACTCGACACCCTTGCCTCATTTAGTATTCGCGATTCTATGAATATGCAAATGAGCCCCGCCTCCACTCACTCAGAGATCCACTGGTTGTCGATCACACGTTGATCTGATTGGTCACAAGGTCGTTTGTGACGTCAGAAACACCAGCGATTTCACACAGTGTTTTTGAGACTGTCTGAATTTATGAATTTACGACTTACGAATTTACACATGTTTGTCTTAAAGCATATTAAAAACACCACATAGACATATAAACAACATTAAAAGCTGGATTTTCACCACAGGGGGACTTTAAGAATAACATTTTGAATGTTTTTTTTGTTCCATGTTTCATTTATGGCTGCGAGACATTTGTTTCTAAACTTATTAAATATGTCATATTTAAAATTAAAATTTAAAACAAAAAAGTTATACAGTGTAGTTAACTACATCAATAATTGATATTTGAAAGTTGTGAATCGATTAAAATCCGTAGATGAAAAAAATCATGATTCATATGTGAATTGACTTTTCCCCCAAACCCTAATGTTTACAAAAAAGACATGCGCATACTCTATGATGGAAACACATTTACTGAATAAATCCCCCAATGCGCAACAAAACCCTCAGCGGAGGCTGTGATTGGATAACTGGAGTAACCAGCGGACCAATGGCGTCGCAGCATCTCTAATGTTGGTTTGGTGTTTCTGAAACGCCAGAGTCGAAGTGTGTGATCAGAATGATTGTGTTTAATCCCCTCCTGAAGCGTCACACACACACACGAGTGTGTTCCCGAACACCAGCATCCGCACGCTAGAGAACACGACAGCGTTTATGGATTCATTCATTTATGATGGAGGGAAAAAGAGCCCGATTGCAGAAACTTAGTTTTATTACTGATATTTTGCATCAGAAAGTGAGGGAAACAAGTTAAATTGGTAACACTTTACAATAAAGTTCATTAGTTAACATTAGCTAACTACATTAGTTAGCATGAACTAATAATGAACTGCACTTATACAGCATTTATTAATCTTTGCTCATGTTAATTTCAACATTTACTAATACTTTATTCAAATCTTGTTAACATTAGTTAATGCACTGTGAATTAACATGAACAAACAATGAACGGCTGTATTTTTTTAACTAACGTTAACAAAGATTAACAGATACTGTAACAAATGTATTGCTCATGGTTAGTTCATGTTAGGTAATACAGAAACTAATGTTAAAGGTGCATTGTGTAATATTTAGGAGGATCTGTTGACAGAAATGCAATATCATATACATAACTATGTTTTCAGTGGTGTATAAAGAGCTTACATAATGAACCGTTATGTTTTTATAACCTTAGAATGAGCATTTCTGTCTACACACACCGCGGGTCCCCTTACATCGACATGTTTCTACGGTGGCCCTGACCGGACAAACGCGTTTCGTCACTATGTTGTTCTTCATGATAAGAAGCTGCTAAAGTCAGCGAATAAAACACTGACACAATGATGAACAAGTAACAATAATATTCGCAACAACATCATTTTACTGCATAATTAAGTAAACCTAATTTCTTAAAGGAGTCATAACCTGTAATTTTCACTTTTCCACGTGCCTAACGATTATACATTGGCCGGGAAGCCGATATTCAAAAGTGAAGCGTTTGTTTACCCCAGGGTTCGTAAACCAGCCCACGTGCACGCACACTCAAATACGAGATTTTAATTTCTCCCCCGACTTGACGTCAAGACGGGGCAGGATATACCATATATGGACACCGCAGACATATGCTGCAGGAAGCCCGCCCTCCCCTCTCCCCCTCATATTCAGTCAAGAAAGATGCAGAAATGTAGTGCACACGTGAGTTGCTCTGTGGTTGACTGCCAGAATCAACATTCAAATGTGTTTTCTCTACCAAAAACGGACCAAACTACCAGGGACCAGTGGATGAAATTCATTTTTAATGACGCTGTTCCAACAACCCTATCAACTGGCTCAACGTTAAGTGTCTGCGCTAAACATTTTACACAGGAATCCTTTACAAATTTGGGGCAATATCAGGCGAAGTTGGCCTCGAAGCTACGTTTGGAAAAAGGTGCCATTCCAACAATCAGGGACTTGCCTGAAATTGAAACGGTGAGACTGTGTTTTTATTACTCTACTGTCTGTGTGTAACAAACAGCAGCTAACTACTAATGCGGCTATTGTATGTAATGTTAGCTTCGAGGTAAACACGGGGAATGGACTCTACGAATGCTAGCCACATCTTTCCACTTTGTTTTACACTACAGTAGTGACGGTACAGGAGTCCATGCTCAGTGCCTAAAACTGTTTGCTAAATGTAATTATGAAAACAATATACCACAAAACATTATTAGCCAAACTCATGCAAAACATGCAGTCTGAAAAATAGCTTTCAGTTAGGGGTGTCAAGCCCCCTCCTCCTGCCACCAATCAACGCGCCCCTCATTTGCATTATTAAAATGACCGTCCACGACAGCCAAAATATCGCATCAGATCTCGCGAGACAATAATGCATTCAGAAATAAGGGTCAGAGGAGCTGTGTGTTTATTTTTTTTCCACTTTGCTTTTTTAAAAGGGCCTGAAAGACTATAATAGAGCGTGGGTATCCAAGGTAATACTAGGTTATGACTCCTTTAATTTATCTTTGTAAAGAAATCTCAGTGCTTAACTGGCTACTCTCTGCTGTTTCAGACGACGACGACGACATCACTTCCTGTCGGCCACCTTCAGTTTGGGTGCAATTCCCAACCTCACCACCAGATGCTGTTAAAACTTACACACTGCACCTTTAACTAATGAACCGTATTGTACAGTGTTACCGTTAAATTGACAACCTTTGTCTGATGTTTGGTGAACTATTGTACCTGGGACTGCGGTGAAGAACTTGACGGCGTCTCTGTGCCCGTGGAAACACAGTTGTGCGTGTGCCATCGAGCAGAAGGGCACAAACGTGCCCGCCGTGACTTTATCACTGCTCTCGTCTCCGTAGACTCGGATCGCACCGCCTGGACGATCCGACGACGCTGACGTATCTTTACTTCCTGTTGTAGGAATAAAAAAACACTTATTAAAATGTCAAACTTTGGGCCCCTGGGTTGCAGTTCATTTCAATGGTCCACTTTAGACATTCTATTAACTCTAATACAACTAACTCTCATTAGAGTATTAGTAGACTGTTAGGTTTGGGGTTAGTAGAATAAGTTGACATGTACAGTCAAACCAGAAATTATTCAGACGCATTATATCATTTTTTATATTTTTGTACTAGTGGGTGCAGGACTAGTTAATTTATGTAAGTGAGGGGAGCAAAATAAAGTAATATATTATACCCAAAAATTCTTCATACAGTGACCACCAGTAAAATTTGGGACCAAAAATGATTCGGACACTTTGAGCTGATCATGTTTTCTTCAGTGTTTTTTCTGTAATTGCTAATGCTCTTTTTACACACAGACTGAACAACATGAAGCATTGCTTGGGCACTGGTTGAGCTAAACTGGTATTATCTAATTGTGTAGTTAAATTTAACAGCTGACAGATATTCAACATAATTCATGTGTGAGTCTAACAGAAGGACGGACAAAACCACTGAAATATCCACTGATTTAATAACTCTGAGTTCTGTCATATTTTAATACAATTTTCTAAACTATAGCGAATAAACTGTGATAATGTGAGAAATGTTGAAGGTGTCTGAATATATTTTGGTTTGACTGTACGTTCCATGATAAGCAGACGCACTCACTCTCTGATAGAGGGATGGAGATGATGACGCCGTTCCCGGTGCCGACCCACAGGCGATTGCATGAAACCGTCAGCGCCGTGATTCTCACGAACGAGAAGCCCAGTTTACCGGTGCCTGTGACGCATATAACATCAGTCATATCAACAGCATGAATAGATAGTTCACCCAAAAATTTAAATTCTCTTTACTCACCCTCATGTCGTTCCAAACCCATGTTTAGAAGCATCACAGATTTAGGTGAACAATTTAACCCTTGTGCGTCAATAAAAAAAAAGTTACGCATAGGTCCGATAGTGGACAAAAATAAAAATGTGAAGCTTGGGAGGAAAAACTTTGGTCTCATTTTAAAGAAGACACTAGGTAGATTATTGTTGAAGTAAAAAAAAGTTTAAAAAGTGAAACCAAAAATAGAGTTATAGAGGTTCAAGTTCCTGAAAATTATTTTATATGAAAAATATATTTTATGAAACATGTTGAACTCTAAAACTGCTAGAAAATCAAAGCCATAAATCTAAACAAGTTGCGTTCCAAATTTGAAGTTGATATCTCAAAAAAACACACACATGATTTTTTTATTACACTCATACAAACCACACTCTGACATCCATACCAACACACACAAACACACCTGCATAATTGATATTTTTTTTATAGGCCAAACGTGAGAAAATGGCACCATCTAGTAAATTTTTTTTTTTAAATGTACATTTTGAAGCCTTGCCAACAGATTGAAAGTCTATTAACAAAGATTGCATCATTTTATAGTTAAATGGTTAAAATTTGCAGTTTCAATGGGGACATTTTTGTCCTTAAGGTCCTGAGTGGAACTATTCTGTGTTTCTAATGCAAAGTAGATTTATTAAAAGGAAATGGGGGTGAAAGAGTAAAATTCCAATAAAAATACACGTGTCCAAATGTATGCAGCTGGCATTAACCGATCATTGTAATTGTAATTTGGATTCATATATTTTCTGTAAAGCTGCCTTGAAACGATGTGCGATGAAGCGCTATAAAAATAAACTTGAATTGAATTAACAGGTAAAATAATCAAAAACAAAACTGAAAAAGACAAAAAAAATTCCATAAGGGCTAAAAATATCTTCATTCGTGTTCTGAAGTCTTATGGGTTTGGAATGACATGAGTGAGTAAAGATGAGATGAGAACGATCTCTTTAATAACGGAGCCTCACCCAGCATCTTGCTGACGTAGGGCTCGATGTCCACGTCCTGCAGGTGCTGGTGTGTGTGTGCGTGGAACAGTCTGAGGGTCGAGTCCAGGCGTATAGACACCCAGATGCCGTCTCCGTCCCACGCCAGCTGCCTCACCTGACTCTCCTTACGGGGATGGGCGTCGAACGATTTCTGTTCATTCGGGAAGAAATAAGGCATCGTGTTACGCTTTCATGGACTCAGACGACAGCAGTGTTTGTAATAATTAGCATAATGCCAGTCTTTGGTCTTGATTGGCTGAACAGTGTCTCTTTGCCCCGCCCTTAAACACTGTAGTATGATAAAAGCCACAGAAAAGTAATAATTAAAAAAATATATGTCATTATAGTCGCTCCATTTAAGTCACCATGAAATCAAAACTGACAATTATTTTTGTTTTGCATGGTTTATTATAAAAAAATTATATAAATGATTTATCTGTGCACATCATAATTGTGTTAATAATCTTGAATCAGAATAAGTTCCTCTTGCAGCTTCTCTTCTCTGATGATGTGGGCGGGGCTATAACCTGTCACTCACATGAGATCAGCCAATAGCAAACCACAACCATCCAATCAGCTCCCCACAGACACAATCAAGCCCCGCCCACATGTGTTCCTGTTCCAGAAGCGTTTCACTCGGATATTCGTTATAATAATAATAATATAGGTAAGAAAAGACCGACTTGAACTGGATTAATAGATTTGAATTAGACACCTGATTGACATTTTACCCTGGCTTCAAATGTAGCTCATCCAGTTGGAAACGATATATAATTTGCATTTTGAATAGTAAGCCACAAACATGAAAAACATGAAGCCATAAAACATTCTCATTTTGAAACATAATAATATAGTGTTTAAAAAACATGCTTTAATAATAATAATAATATATTCACAATATAATTTAAAAGTTTTTTTTTAAAAATGTTTCAAAAAAAAAGTCTCTTCCGCTCACCAAAGCTGAATTTATTTAATCAAAAAAAAAGAGGTAAATATTATTGTAATTTAAATCAGCTGTTTTCTATGTGAATATATAGTAAAGTGTAATTTATTCCAGTGATCAAAGCTGAATGTTCATCATCATTACTCTAGTCTTCAGTGTCACATGATCCTTCAGAAATCAGGATAATATGATGATTTGATGATCAAAACACATTTATGATTATTATCAGTGTTGAAAGCAGTTGTGCTGATGATTCTTTTGATAAGTTTAATGCATTCTTGCTGAATACGAGTATTCATTTCTCTCAAGAACCCTAGAGATGTGTTCAGTGCCAGAGATGTCACAGAAAAGCCATACCTCGATCTTCATGGCTTTAGGTTGAACCACAAAGATCTTGTTCCTGTATCCACACCAGACCTTGTCATGCACTACAGTCATACAGCGGATCGAGTGATGCGGACGGCCCAGATCCAACAGGTGATAGTTGCTCAAATCCCACTGGCCATCTGAAACACAGACATCCATCATTAATAGAGCCTTTCTTCTGATATGGGGGACATTATACAGCAGCGGCCTAAAGTGATGTCTGGCCTACCCTTTATTCAAATATTATAAAGATTTAGAAGTTGTGCATGGAATCAGTTGCTTTATTTGTGATAACGCACTGAAACATGACAAATTGTGCGATATTATTTTTGGACAGAAATTGAAACGCGTGCAAAAAAGAGGGAACCAATAAATATTAATAACTAGGGCTGGGAATCTTTTGGTACCTCACAATTCGATTCAAATAAATTCTTGAGGTCACGATTCGATTAAACATCGATTCTCGATTTTAAATCAAATTTCTATTCAATATGTGCATAGATTTGAATGTAGTTTACCGTTTTGTGTTACTTTTCTTATTTGACTGCGGTAGACCGTTTAATAGGTCTAGAAGAAGAAAGAAATCCTACTGAATTAAATGTGAACCTTGAAATTAATTTCGTTTTTCTTCTCATTTTAGTCAACCCAATATTATAAAAAAGCAGCCCTTTAAGCTGACTGCAATCATTATACACAGTCTTCTGTAATAAAGCAAGGCAATTTTATTAAAAAAAAATTACCGCATTGAGTCCTTGTTCGTGTCAATAACTGTAAGTAACTTTAAGTAATACTGCGAAGTTTAAGTGTAATTTTTTTCATTTGTGAATCGATGCAAATCGGTAGAAGATTGAATCACGATTCATATATGAATCGATATTTTCCCGCACCCCTATTAATAACTGATTATGTTGTCGTCAAGTGTATGTTTTTTCCTGTGAGCTTTCTGCTTTTCTATGCATTTTATTGCATAGTAAGATGCCAAAAGATGCATTTTTTGCCAAATAATTTTGCAACATAAAAACATTGTTCTTCCCTTATATTTAGATTTTTTTCTTCCTCATAATTTGATGTTTTTAATCAAACTTTTAGGGTCACCCCCTCCATACATCATAACTTTTGGCCACTACTGTATATGTAGTATGAGTGAAAGCAATGTTTAACTGATGGTAATTCAAATCTGCATTCAATTTATTTAAAAAAGTATTCTTACCAACACCTCTGTGGAAGATTGCAAGCGTGCCATCAGCCAAGGCCACCAGAACACGTCCTTTCACGTGACTTCACAGAGGGAAACCAAAAAATATTAATGTATATCGATGCATCTAGAGTTTATAACCATGTAAATGAATCCAGATGATGACGATTTCCTTACACAATCCCCAAGACCGAATCCTTCAGCTTGATGGAGTGAAGGCACTTTCTCCACTGCGCTACAGATGAGTGAACATACACGCTGAAACAGAGCAGAAAACACTACATCTGTTCTCAGTCCATGCACTCACATGACCTTCAGCGGGCCGCTATTACTGGAGAAGGGCATTTAAAAACCACTTTTGATTCACTGCTGAATCATTCAGAACTATTTTTTTAACTGAGCTTGAGAGTAAGTTTTACTTGCATAAGAGCCATAACTAACCGATTAAACATTTTAGCCAGAAATTAAGAGTAATAAAAAAAAAAGAAGCATATTTATCAACCATTAATCTGAATATTTTAGGGTCCCTTAAATAGGGCTAAACAATTGTAGGAATATTTATATTTTCTGATATAAACTAAGATTGTGATTTGCTTTACTTGTTTTTAGGGCTGTACAATTTGGCAAAATAGTTGAGTAAAAATAAAAATAATAATAATAATACTATTAGTAGTAGTACTAAATAAACATAATAATTGAGCATTTAAAAAAATAACAATAGAATGTTCTTTTACCAATAACATACTTTCATTGCTTTGCACTAACACATTCTGGATGTGGAGATGTAGTGTGTGTGCGTGTGTGAGATATATATGCATTTTTTTAAGGTCTATATTTGTTTTTTGCATGTTTTTGTGTATTTAAGTGTATTGTTTGCCTAGTTAAATTATTATTATTATTATTTTTTACATTTAAGTCCCCATGTGGTGAAAATCAAGCTTTTAAATGTTGTTTATATGTCTAAGTGGTGTTTTTAATATGCTTTAAGACAAACCATGCACAAATTCATAAATCCACACCATTGCTGAGTATTTTGTCCTTAAAACTGCAGTGAACCAAAGACAGTCTAAATTTTGCTATACACTAATTTGGTAAGCGATATGAATAATCTTGCCTACTTCAAGTGTGAAACTCCTACCGAGAGGGTTTGTCGCACTCACCAGCCGTTCTGAGCGCCGAGCCACATCGTAGGCAGAACGCTGCTCATCTTACTGGCTTCTTCTCTCATGAGGTCCTGTTCCTCAGACATTGAGCTGACGCCATCCTTCACCAGGTCACACTCCCTACAGAACCAGAGCGTTACACTCACAGACATCTCAATACTAGGGCTGTCACTTTGAAAAAAACCCTGTTCGATTTTTGAGACATAAGTGTTCATTGAATCGATTGTAAAATCGATTTTCCATGTCTAAAGACGTTTCCATTTTCAACACCAAATACAGGCAAATCCACGGACACCTAACAGGCGTTAGGACGAGCGTAACGAGGGCGCTTGAGATGCACAAGTCAGCAATTTTCAATATTTCTGATGATTTATTGGCATGAAGTTTCGTGCACAATGACAAACAGGAGTGCAACATTCAGGGATTGAAATTAACATCCGCCAAATGCGGGTAAAATTAACTTTGGCGGGAAACGCTGTCAAATCACGAGCCAATATCGCATGTTTCTATGTTTACTCACTTTGCTGGGAAGTTCGTGTAGCCAAAGCTGTGCGGATTTAGTGCAAATACGCAACTTGTGAGTCCTCATGATATATTAAATACACCGTATTCCGCAGAATCTGTGCATTTCTGGTTTGAACACACACTTCACTACACAACAAATAACGGCGCGCTTGTTCACTTGCATTGAAGTAATAGCGAATATTAAAAAGCATTTGGTTAACAGAAAAGACATTGTTATTTTCATGTTAGTTTACATTTTTGGTAAAAAAGAAAAAAGGACGTTCAAATCGATTCCCTATTTTCGATTTCGAAACTGGTGTTGGTTGGTCCGATCGATTGTGCAATCGATTTTCCAACGTAAAGTGACAGCCGCAGGGTTTCTGCAGGGTTTAGTCAGTCAAATTTAAGACTTTTTAAGACCTTTTTATGACCATTAAGATTTAAATTTATGACCTACACGGATTACGAAAAATAACTTTTTTTGGGGGACTTTCATTAAAAGTAACCAGTTTCATTATTTAAAGGTTCCATTTTCTTAAGAGTAACAACCTGAAGGCTCCCTTTTCCTAAGTATCAATAACACAGGAACAACACTTAACAATTATCACGATAATATATCAGTCAATATCGATAATTATTACGATAAATGTCAAATCTTTATTTCTTTCGAGTTTAAAAGCAGATTTTTGCTCCAAACTGAAAGTTGTAGAAACCAGGGTACTCTTTATTGTCAGAACATATCATGCCAAACAGGTGAACATTTCACAAATCTGACGTAAAACATTCAAACATTTGTAATTTGTCCTTAACAAAATAAATATCTTTATTAGAAAATTAATTTCTTAGTTTCTGCATGTGCTAATGCTAATCAATGGGGGATATTGTTTCAAGTCTTGAAACAGGTTTGTGTTGCCTGACTTTGATGGAATGTATCTTGTAGTAGCCTAAATACATTAAATATTGTAATTCTATTCCATTAGTGCTTTAAAGGTGGGGTTGGTAGAATCTTTCTAAAATACTTTTTTCCACAAAAATTTAAACTGTCTTTATATATCAATGCATAATTAAAATGTAAGAAATCTGGAAAATAAATGATAAAAATCGAGTGTCTGTAGTCCTCTCAGGACTGTAATAAACACACTTCATTATTCCATTCGGGACGAATGAATTGATTGGCTGGGGCGACTGTCACTCTCCCTCGCTACCATGACTACCAACTCTGCTGATACAGGATCAGCCCAAAAGCGCACACACGTTTGAATACGCACGGAAGCTAGTAATAACAGTTATGGCAGAGAAAGAACAGTCAAAACTCTCTGCATATACAGGCAGCGAAGGCAAACAAGTTAAAAAAAGGAAGACAGTATTTGAAAAGGCTATGAACAAAAAGTCTTTGGATAAATCAAGAAATAATACGAGTCAATATCGGCGTGGCTTTCCAGCGGTGGCGACAACTGAGGGATCTCAAGGGGCTTAAAAGTGACTCCATGGTGGCTTTATTTCTGCTGGACAGGTAATCTTGCTGTTTTCATTTTGATGGCATTTCGTTTTTCATGAAGCATGTATCACTAGCACAGGTATAGCTACCTAATATAGCTACCTAACGTTACGTAGCATAACTAACGTTACACTGGCTTAGCTGTGACAGTGTAACTTTGGTGTCCACTGGTATAACTTACTGTTAGCGAGCCAGGGTTGAGATGATAAATAATCAATAGGCATATCTGCAGTTGAGAGCTGTTTTTTTTATTTTATTTCGCCAAATATAACTTTAGGTTAAAAAGTTTAGGGGATCTATTTTTATACCTAGCTTTACCCTATGCCTAAACTTTGTTCCTATGTTCACCGGGAACGGCAAACGTGTATCAACGAATGAGCTATTTATAGCTTTGCCTTATATTGAGTTTGATTCGGTTACGAGCTAGTAAAATATTTGAAACTTTACCAGTATCGATATGCAAGCTTGATAGTGAGTACTAACAGCCATGTTAGTTGTTTATATTCATACTGATAAAGTTAGTTATTTTATTATTGTGGTTCTGACATGATGTCACTATACATGCACGGCGCTCCTCTCCGCTCGGCTCTGGTAAACGCGTCCAACTCTTCCAGCTGAGCAAGCGGTCGTCAGCGCGCGTTCATGTGTTTTGGGGGCGTGGCTTTGGAAGGAGCTGAGAAGAGAGGGGGTGGGAGTTAATGGAATAATGACCTGTGTTTATTGCAGTCCTGAGAGGACTACAGACACTCGATTTGTATAATTTCTTTTCCAGAGTACTTACATTTTAATTATGCATTGATATATAAAGACAGTTTAAAATTTTTGGGAAAAAAGTATTTTAGAAAGATTCTACCAACCCTACCTTTAATACATTGTCTACATTAATAATATAATACAATTCATTATGAAGAGTTCAGATGCAAAAGCCTCTAAGTGCCATTTGAAATTTTCTTCTAGAATGATGATTTTTATCAGGCTTGTATATTTAAGTTCAATAATTTCACTTAAATGACAATTAATAGGTAATCTTCATTGCCATTTAAGTGAAATTACTGAACTTAAATATACAAGCTTGATAAAAATTATCATTCTAGAAGAAAATTTCAAATGGCACTTAGAGGCTTTTGCATCTGAACTCTTCATATGTATATCCCACATTTCATGGTGCAGTTAATATACTAGGCTAACGTTACAGTTAATCCGTGGTAAATTATGGGAATCTGTAGACGGAGACGCTTTCTGACTGTATCGTTGCGCACAGTGTTTCTCCTGTTCGTCAGCGTGTTTCATCTGCCTTTAAACTGGGATAAATCACTGATACATTTGTGTTCTCGCTGAATTCAAGCACTTCTCACTGGATCTCGTGAGTGAGACTGATCAGAGTAAACGCGTATGCTAGTGAGCTCGAGCTGCCGTTTGGACTTTGAGCCGAGCGGATAAACAGTCCGTGAGGCGCGCGCAGTTCAAATGAGTTTCGTTCTGCTTTTGGCGCATAAACATTATTGAACATTTATCAAACTCTTGAAATCGTTTTAACGACAAAAAATGATATTGCGATAATAATATCGTTATCGTTTAATGCCCAGCCATAATTTCAGTTAAACTAAGCAGTGACTCACCGACATCAGTTACAGTAATAAGCTGAGGAGACTCTTGCGAGTTTGGAGTTTGCGCAGGTTTCTGTGAAAGTCCTTCCGACAGGTCTGTTTCCGCACTGCCGCACGGCCCAGGACCGCTGTGAGGGATTCCTCCTCAGACAGAACTACAACAGGCGAAACGAATGAATGCCGCCACCAGTGCATTTTCGTGGGGAAAAGGCGATGGTAGAACCAATGAATGAACGAGCATATCAATTTAAAACGTGGCTAAATGTAATTTATGACCTTGTATGGAAAATCCGGACGTTTTTATGAATTTTTATGGCCTAAAATTCGAATTATTAAATTTATGACGTTTTATGACTCCGCGGAAACCCTGCAGCCGTGTTACTGAGCGAATAAAATCATAATCAACCACCTCTTTAAACTTGTGCTCTATAAATAAAACTTGACTTGTAATGAGTTTCCCCCGACACTGATCGAGACAGAGACATGAAGTGCTCTTTGTGACCTCTGTGTGTAGTTGGACGGCGTGTCTCTGCTGTTCTGCACTCCCAGCGGGTCGGTGAACACGTGTTCGGTGTAGATGCCGGTCTGGCTCTCGTCTACAGGCGTGCTGGTGCTGCTTTCTGTGGCCTCCAGAGCTTCTTCTGGTGACGTTACTGCGTCCGGCCTGCGCTGACCCAAACCCTCATCTGCTGAGAGATACATACACACAGTCAGTTATGTTAGAAGTGAACGTGAACAGTTGAGAAAGAAAACGCAGTATATTGGATCCGTGCGTCAGAAAATAAATTAAGAGGGAACAATTGCCCCCTAAGAGAAAAATGGAAAAGTACTTTGCTGTGAGTGATTTTGGGATGGAGGATGCGTTACCAGAGTTCGAGGACTCGATGGAGTTGTTGCAGACGGTTTGAGGGACGGCCACGGGTCCGTCAGCAGAGCAGTCGACGACAGTGATGCCCTCCAGACCCGCATCAGAGCCCGTGGACACACTGCTGTCTGTACAGCTGAGTTTACTAGCTCCGTCACCCTCACTTCCAGCGCTCGGATCCTCTCCAACGGGGTAATCCGTCTCACGAGCACCTGACAAACACACACACAACAGAACCCGGTCAGATCAAACGCATCTGTGGAGATTAGGGCTGTCAAAATGGCTGAAAAGCTACATTCGAATTTGTTTCTTAAATATTATTATTATTTTATTTAAAGTTTTAAAGTTATATTCCATTTATTTATTTGAATTCTAAAGGCAATTCTTAATGTTAGAGGGAAAAAGTGCTGTTGTCTACTACGTCCACAGGAGGACACAAGTGAGCGCAATAAGCAAATATAAACCAAGGGTTTTCTTCACCATTTTCCAAATGAACAACGCAGCGCCGTAGAAGCTAACAAAAACAAACCGCGTCAGTGACGTCGTCATCATGTCTCGCGCCTCTTGACACACCAAAAACTCGAATGCACGGTTTTTGAATTCGAATGTGCGTTTTTTTTATTTTATTTTATTCAACGAATATTCACATTTTTATTTGACAGCCCAAGTGGAGATTATGAATAAGGTCTGAGTGGAACGAAGCAGTGGCGTTCTCTGACCTGGAACGCTGGCGATGCACAACACGTGAGAGTTACAGACGAAGAAGCTCTCCAGGACGTTTCCGGGCTGGTTGGCGTCGATCACGATGACTTTTGAGGTGGCATGTGTTGTGGTGCAGATCCACACCAGGCTGGAGAGTTCATCCTGATGCTTCAGTTCCTTCTCCTGCTCCTGCACACACACAACAACACAGGCACAACCTTAAACACGACCTATATACGCCCTTTTACAAAGTCTTGGTCTCTACTAGAACAGGTTTTCCTGCTGTAATGTTGATTATTTCCTCATATTCTCCATTGTTGCGGCTCCTCTCTTCCCAGTCTGTCAGTAACTCTGTTTACTTCCTGTTTCTATGAAGCCCCTCCTCCTGAAAAGCACACTGTGCTCTGATTGGTCGGCTGGATCAGTGTGTTGTGATTGGTCGAGCGCTTCGAGTGTGTTTGTGTAATGTCCCGCCCCTTTCCATAACCACCAGTTTAACACACTACTAACTAACTCAACCAGGCCCCGCCCCTTTATTCTGCATATTAATTATTATAATGAGGAATATTGTGAGTGTTCGCTCCCGGAAGAAACTCAAGATACAATGGAGGCGTTTCAGGAGTTCAGAAACACTGACACTGATATAGAGAAGAACTATATATCCACCTTATTCTGCGCCCGTTCTATTTCCCATGATTTATAGCGGGTTCAACTGACTAAACGGTTTTCTACTTCCGGTTGAAGTGTTTGTAACATAGAATGCAAGCACTCTAGTCCAGACATTAGAAAAATATCAGTCTACACATTCGTTTTATATTTAATATGAGCGAAATACACATGTGACATAACACAACAAATCTTTAACTTTTAGGTGGCTACATTTTTTTTGTTGTAATTCTATGAATTGCACTGCGCAAAACAAAAGTAATAGGCTACTAACCGGATGAAGAAGGGTCGGCCTCCACAGAACATAAAATATTCTTTTTACTTTATTTTTTTCCGCGTTCGCATTTATGAGAAGAAAAAAAAACAATGTTGCGGACGTGACAGTTCTCCGTTACGGACATGACCGCTCTGAAATCGACTTTAAAACTTTCACAGAGATCTCAAAGAGAAAGCACAAAGACTTTCTTTAAAGTGAATTTCGTTTTTTATTAATTGTATCTTAATTTTAATTAATGTTTCAAATGTTTCAACCAATTGCCTGGCTGGTTTTAATAAATAAGAATTAAATATAGTAGAAAATGGATCATCATGACACGGAGGCGCCGGCGCGCAAACTGGACTTTGGTCTCATAAATGAACCGAAACTCAGCGTAATGTAGCCTACTTGCCTCACAGGCCTGATAAATATAGACTATGCATTTTTGAAAGCAGAGGTAGACAGGAGTCAAAGTGCTAACCAGCCTACGCTTATTGCT
>JAULUF010000014.1:1855000-1910000 GCA_031834385.1 Semotilus atromaculatus
TTTGCAATGTGCTGCTGGTCAAGCAATATGTAGGCTACTTTGTTTCTGTTTGATATAATTGTAAATATATCTATTAAAATACAGATATTCTGGTCTATAACTCATCGATCCCCGAACTCCCCGCTCTTGCTCTCTCATTGGCTGTCGGTCATCGCCGATGTAGTTTTCAGTCAGAACACTTTTCACACAGCAGGATTTTGAATCGCCGACAGGTCCAGATATTTAGCATGCCAAATATCTCACGGGCGTCGGCGACTCGTCGGTGATTCTCTCAGATCGCGTCTTTGCTCATTCACACTGCATGATTGTCACTCGCGTGAACGAGCACCGATTTGCCTGTGATTTCGGGCATTTGTCGGCGATTGCTCTAAACCTGTCGCCGAGCCAAAATCGGGGCTAAAATCGTGCAGTCTGAACTCGGCATAATGTGTTCATGCTGGACCCAGGCTGAGACTGTGTGTGTGAAGTGTGTGTGAAGTGTGTGTGAAGTAGGGCTGTCACTTTACGTTCGAAAATCGATTGGACAATCGATCGGACCAACCAACACACGTTTCGAAAACGTAAATAGGGAATCGATTTTAACAGCCTTTTTTTTATTGCAAAAATGTGTTTTAGGAGGACAGATCAATACAGTACACAGAACATGTAGGATGTTGGAAAATAACAATGTCTTTTCTGTTAACCAAATGCTATTTGCTATTACTTCAATGCAAGTGAACAAGCGCGCCGTTATTTGTTGTGTAGTGAAGTGTGTGTTCAAGCCAGAAATGTGCAGGTTCCTCGCCATACGGTGTATTTAATATATCAAGAGGACTTAAGAACACTTATGTTCTGTGATCGAACAGGATTTTTTCACAAAAGTGACAGCTCTAGTGTGAAGTGTGTGTGAAGTGTGTAAGGACGTCACTCACTCCTCGTTGAGGAAGTCGAAGGCTTTGGATTTGTCGCTGGGGAGTTGAGCGATGGTGCTGCTCCTCTTCTTCACCGACGGGACGACGTGTGCGGTGGGAGCGTTGTACTTCAGGTTCACCGGGGCGTCCGGCTTCTTGGCCGCGGTGCCGGACGAGGAGCTGAAGAGTCTGCTGAAACTGGGGCACGAGGGAGAGGAGAGACGACACAGACTCATATGCGGACACAAGCGGCAGCAGGGGTTAGAGGTCAAAGGTTAACCGTTATGGGGTTCTGGGGTCACGTCCCAAACATGTGCCAAGCTCTGCGAAACCCAACCGACCCGGTCTACCCACGATCACCACATGCTGAACAACTGACCCCTGCAAACACACCCTCCCTAATACATAGATATAAAATATACACTATATGGGGACATTTAATTTTATATTTAACAATATTATTACAACTTTATTTTCCTGTTATCTCTGTAAAGCTGCTTTGAAACAATCTGTTTTGTAAAAAGCACTATATAAATAAAGGTGACTTGACCACACTAAAGTTCAAAAGATTGGGGTCAGTAAGATTTGTTTTATTCTTGTATGATGCGTGAAATTGATAAAAAGTGACATTAAAAGATTTATAATGTGACAATTTTTTTTTCCTCCAAAAATATTTGTTTCTGTTTTCATGTGACACTGAAGACTGGAGTAATGATGCTGATCACAGGAATAAATTACACTTTACTATATATTCACAAAGAAAACAGCTGATTTAAATTCGAATAATATTTCACTGGTTTTACTGTAATTTTGATTAAATAAAAAATGAGCCAAAGAAACATCTATCAAAACCTTTTTAAAAAAAGCTTACGAACCACAATCTTTTGAACAGTAGCGTGAATAAAGTTATTTCCGAAAATATGAAACTCCAGATTTTTTTTTTATTTATTAAAAATGTTATTGATATTTTGGTCATGCTCCCTTGCTCTGTTTTTGTGCAATTAAATAATCTTAATTCTAAAGGCTTTTAGGAATCAACTGGTCTGCTTTATTCCAAATAGAGCCGCACGATTATGGATAAATTTTTTTTGATTGATATGTAATGTGTGTCGCATCACAGCGAGTGCAAGACCAGCATTAGTGTTAAAAGTATATAAATGTGTATTTTGTAATAAATGTCGCTGGTTTGTGTAGATGAGACTCTTATTCCTCGGCTGGATCGTGTCGAGACTTTGAAGCTGCACTGAAACTCACATCTGGACCTTCGACCCGTTGGACCATTGAACTCAATATATGGAGGAAATCCTGGAATGTTTTCCTCAAAAACCTTCATTTATTTATAGAAAGAAAGACATGAACATCTTGGATGACGTGCGGGAGAGTAAACTATCAGGAAATGTTAATTCTGAAGTGAACTCCTCCTTTAATAGACAGAGCAGAATCATAGTCATTTAGGAATGAATAGAGATGGAGATTGCGCTCTTTTAACGATTAATCGTGCAGCTCTAATTCCTAAACCTACACGTATCGGACTAACACGCCCTGTCCCCAACACACCTTCTGCAAACACACAGGACAACATGAGCAGGAGCACAGAGAACACACAGGAGCACACAACAGGAGAATGAATGGGTTTAAAATAGATGCAAAACCTTAAATGCCCCCAAACGCAAAACCCCAAGTCGACTGAAATGACCTGAAGAAAACAAGCTGTTTCTGCCAAACCCTTTAAAAGTAAGTGTAATGAACGCTCAAGCATTAGTCCCGTGACGTTTACAGCAATCTAACGGTCTGGCTGTAAATTCCTGTTATGCTTCTGTTAAAGCTTAAAAAACAACCCATTCCCAGAACACATTTTTGGATTCAAGGATCAAACCAAGTGCAAGTTTTACTAGGTTTTCTAAGATTTACCTACATCCTAGAAGGAAAACAAATAAAAGGGGGACATAAAATGAGATATTTTGAACGCCAAACCACACAAAAACCAATATAACAGCAAACTTTGAGGAGAACTTGCTTACAACTGCCAGATACTGGACTTTTTCTTCTCCGACAAGCCTGGATTCTCTCTTGATGCTCTGTATCGGACAACAAAAACATTTCAAAAAACACAAAAGCAAAAGTATTTCAGTCAATGCAAACCAGGCAAAGGCAAAAAAAAGTCTGTTGATTAGAGTTATCTTTGAATTTTAATGATTCTGATTACAACTTCGATTCTGCTTGTCGATTCCAATTCTTAACGGTTCCTAATTTCGATTCCAATAAAAACAAAAAACAACTTGGCTATCATTCACATTTAGTCTTACACCGTAAGACTTATTGTTACCCTAACCTCAGGCACTGTTTATGTGCTTTATTTAATGTTAAAAGCGTGTAATGTGACTTTGAATATCATTTAGTGCTCCAGCTTTGTAGCTGTAAAAGCAAGAATTGATCATTCACCTCAGATCTTGAAATTAAACAAATGGAAACAAGAACGTTCAAACTGTGAACAAACAAGTGTATTCTTTGACAAAGATTGTTTTAGTAACTATAGTCTATGTATTTTTAATAATGTTTAAATGGTGTAATATTAGTGAATTTGATTATGTAGCCGTGAGACTCCGCCCACACACTGCTCTGATTGGCTGTGGGTTTTGATTGATTTTTACACATCTCCGTCTAGTGTGGACAGACACATTATTTGTGGCTGGAATCTTATGCATCACGTCTGGTTAGGACACGGTGTTATTGCAAAACATTTCATTGTAGCTGAATATGATGAACAAAAACCAACAGGCTAAAGAAAACTTACACTAGTAAAAAAAACTAGCCTAACTAATACACTCACCGGCCACTTTATTAGGTACCCCATGCTAGTAACGGGTTGGACCCCCTTTTGCCTTCAGAACTGCCTCAATTCTTCGTGGCATAGATTCAACAAGGTGCTGGAAGCATTCCTCAGGGAGTTTGGTCCATATTGACATGATGGCATCACACAGTTGCCGCAGATTTGTCGGCTGCACATCCATGATGCGAATCTCCCGTTCCACCACATCCCAAAGATGCTCTATTGGATTGAGATCTGGTGACTGTGGAGGCCATTTGAGTACAGCGAACTCATTGTCATGTTCAAGAAACCAGTCTGAGATGATTCCAGCTTTATGACATGGCGCATTATCCTGCTGAAAGTAGCCATCAGAAGTTGGGTACATTGTGGTCATAAAGGGATGGACATGGTCAGCAACAATACTCAGGTAGGCTGTGGCGTTGCAACGATGCTCAATTGGTACCAAGGGGCCCAAAGAGTGCCAAGAAAATATTCCCCACACCATGACACCACCACCACCAGCCTGAACCGTTGATACAAGGCAGGATGGATCCATGCTTTCATGTTCTGACCCTACCATCCGAATGTCGCAGCAGAAATCGAGACTCATCAGACCAGGCAACGTTTTTCCAATCTTCTATTGTCCAATTTCGATGAGCTTGTGCAAATTGTAGCCTCAGTTTCCTGTTCTTAGCTGAAAGGAGTGGCACCCGGTGTGGTCTTCTGCTGCTGTAGCCCATCTGCCTCAAAGTTCGACGTACTGTGCGTTCAGAGATGCTCTTCTGCCCACCTTGGTTGTAACGGGTGGTTATTTGAGTCACTGTTGCCCTTCTATCAGCTCGAACCAGTCTGGCCATTCTCCTCTGACCTCTGGCATCAACAAGGCATTTCCGCCCACAGAACTGCCGCTCACTGGATGTTTTTTCTTTTTCGGACCATTCTCTGTAAACCCTAGAGATGGTTGTGCGTGAAAATCCCAGTAGATTAGCAGTTTCTGAAATACTCAGACCAGCCCTTCTGGCACCAACAATCATGCCACGTTCAAAGTCACTCAAATCACCTTTCTTCCCCATACTGATGCTCGGTTTGAACTGCAGGAGATTGTCTTGACCATGTCTACATGCCTAAATGCACTGAGTTGCCGCCATGTGATTGGCTGCTTAGAAATTAAGTGTTAAGGAGCAGTTGGACAGGTGTACCTAATAAAGTGGCCGGTGAGTGTATAAATTTCAAGCATTATTAAAGAGAAGTAAACAAATAAAGACAAGTAAACAGTAATTAAAAAAGAACAAATAAAAAACTAGCAATCGCAACAAATAGATACAACTGAACAAATGTAAGATTAAAATAAACAGTGTTTTAGATTTTCAGGAACACAAACTATAATCACAATGTAAAATAACACTGCACTTTATAAATAAAATATACATCACACATATAGTTACAAAAGTTATTCGGTCAAGAATGAGCTAATTTTCTTTGTCTTTTGTTGCTTGATTAGTGTTATTATAGAAACAGCAGCAGGAATGTTAGGCTGTTGTCACTTTAAGAGTTGCCCAATGTAGTAATATATGCCTGCAGCACAGAAAACAGCGCGCCTCGTGCTTTATTTGGTTTAAAATCACATTAAAATCACTTTTTCTGTGAGCGTGTTTTGATGAGGTATGCGCAGCACGTAAAACGAGAATGCTCGTTTATCGAGACGAGTATCGTAACTGTTTAAAGTCATACTGAAATGTTTACAAAGAAATCGATAAGAGGAATCGAAATAAAGTATTTGATTCCAGAATTGGAATCGATTTTGGATTCCCAAGCCTAGTGTTGATTGTAGATGAGCGAGACTGACCGGATCATCTCGGTCCACCGGACGGCCTCCTGCAACTCCATCAGACGCTCTTTATACTGGTTCCTCTCCATCAGGACTCGAGCCATCTCCACCCGTGTGAAGCGCTTACGCTGGGCCGTCGGCACGTCGCTCTGAGGGACAGAGTTCAGCACTGTAAAAACTCATCTTTTTACCATACAAATCAATTAAACGGAGTTTAAAGTCAGCATGAAATCAAAACTGACATTATACATGACATAAGTACATGATTTATCGGTGCACATCATTATTGTGCCTTGTAATCGTAAATCTAAAATAACTTCCCATCCCTCTTGCAGCTACTCTTAACTTCTCTGATGTGGGCGGGGCTATAACCTGTCACTCACATGAGATCAGCCAATAGCAAACCACAACCATCCAATCAGCTCCCCACAGACACAATCAAGCCCCGCCCACATGTGTTCCTGTTCCGGAAGCGTTTCACTAGGATATACGACACAATAGAGGAGCAAAGACCAGCTGTTCTGGGAATACAATGTGATTATAAAGATACACTATTTTATAATGTGCATAATTTCGTTTCTGTGGACACAAAATTACAGCATTTCACTGGCTTTGTAATGAGAAGTGTTTGTAAACATGTTACTGTTAAAGGTCTTCCTGCAGGTTTCACTGTTGCAAGTTAAGAAATCAAGTCAGAAGTATTTTACAGTGCAGTTGTGTTACAATTTTAACATATTTCTGTATTAGATATTATTATTATTATTATTACTACTACAGAATCCCAATCTCAGACAGCAGAGTTTCAGTTGATGATAAAATACTACTTGCAAGAAAAGAAATTAAGAGTAAAAAGTATTGTAAGTTTACAACTGTAAAGTAAAATAGTTAATATACTTATGAACTATTCGGTTTTTGTTTTACCGTGCAGCTGTATCACAATCCTAATATATTTCTGTTTTTCTGTCTAGAGTTTCAGTTGATGAGAAAATACTTTGAGTTTAAAAGTAAATTAACTTATACTGTTCATATTTTATGCCTTTAATGTGGTGGGAGTTTGTCCCAGTGGAATTGAACAATAATCATTTTGAAATTCTAGTTTCCATTTGAAAATCAATAGTTTTCGACTTCTTGAAAATGATCGAAGCGCGAGTCGTCTAACAGATCTGCAATCCTAACCCAGACAGATTTCTAACGTTGACTTACATCATCGTCCTCTTTCGTCTTCACTTTGGCGTCCGCGGTCTCGGCTCGGACTCTGTTTGGACACACACACAAAAGCTTCAGTGAGAACGAGCTCCACTGCGGATTCAGTGTGTCGTGTGTGTAATGACGAACCGCTTGAGCTCGTCCTCCAGCTCTTTGTTCCTCTCCTCCAGTTTGTCTTTGGTGTGTTTCAGGACCTCCAGTTCTCCCTGAAGAACGTCTTTCTCACACACCAGCTCATCCACACGAGCGATCAGATCATTCTTCACCACATTCAGAGCGTTCCTGCAGCAAACACAGCGATGCCGCTTTCAGTGTGTGTTTCACAGTTGATTACAGTACTCGATGTCAGGCAAATCCACAGTATAAGATATGAGTTTGCTTAATGTGTTGAGAAAAAACAGCATACTGTGAAATAATACAAAGACATTAAAGAGGCTCTAATACGCCCTTTTAACAAGTCTTGATGTAGTTTCAGGCTCTTCTAGAACAGGTTTTCCTGCTGTAATGTTGATTATTCTCCTCATATTCTCCATTGTTGCGGCTCCTCTCTTCCCAGTCTGTCAGTAACTCTGTTTACTTCCTGTCTCTATGAAGCCCCTCCTCCTGAAAAGCACACTGTGCTCTGATTGGTCGGCTGGAGCAGTGTGTTGTGATTGGTCGAGCTCCTCGAGTGTGTTTGGGAAATGCCCCGCCCCTTTCCATGACCACCAGTTTAACACACTACTAACTAACTCACCCAGGCCCCGCCCCTTTATTCTGCATATTAATTATTATAATGAGGAATATTGTGGCGTGTTCGTTCCCGGAAGAAACTCAAGATACAATGGAGGCGTTTCAGGAGTTCAGAAACACTGACAGAGTCTCAAAAGCGCATGACATGCATTTTTTGCATACATATGCAGCAAGAAAATATCTAATTTTATAAATGATATAGAGAATAACTCCCACTGGAGGGACTTAATGCTCAAACAGCATTACACACTAAAGGAAAAAAACATCATAGTTTCTCTTTACAAAGACATTAAACATTTCCATTGCTCTGTTCTTACCGACTGTATGAGACAGACAATAAACATCCAGTGATATCGGACTGTTATGAACCAGTTATTTGAAATGAATCATTCAAAGACTCACAAATCAGTCTTAAACTAATGAGTTATCAATGCAAATTGGTTTAACGACTTACCGAATCGATTGAAGCAATTAACATCTGATCCACTAAACTGCCATTATTACTTTTAGTCACATTGGATTCAACTGAACCAAGAATTGTGTACTTGTGAAAGCAAATGCTAAAAATGCTAATTTGTAAAGTTACTTCCTGGCTGTTTAAAGTGCAATATGTAGTGCCATACCCTTTTGTTGTAATAAATGGCATTTTGATAGGATATCTTTTTTTTTATATGACTCGTTTAAAAACATTGTGACTGCAGAGACTGCTGTAGCTCCTGTAAAACAGCAGGTGGCAGTAGAAGCATTGCTTTCAGAGGAAATACAGATTAAATGCAGATTGTTTGGTGTTTTTCAGCTGGTGTAAATCAGAAAACTAAATCCACATGATGACTTACTTTGTCTCCAGTAGCTGAGTGTTCTCGTGGATCAGATGTTCGACTTCACGACCCATGCCTGCATGGCAACAACATAAAACAGATTTCATTTTACACAAATATATATATATGTGGTAATCATGCACAGATCTCTGAAAACCCCACAAATGCTGATTTGCCCATTTCTGAGACAGAACACTTTACCAGAGAATATGAAATCATGCTTACCAAAGAAATTAAGGTCTAAAATTGGCATGCAAACCAAAGAACAAGAAAAAGGATCAGAGAATGACCAAAACAAAATATACAAATTAATAACGGTTCCAACACTGTCTCCTAACCAGGAGCAACACGCAACAAAAGCTCTTTATTCCATGTAAATCTGAATTTATATTAACCCTATAAATCCTACGGTATCATATTTGAGACGCAAATTTTTATGACCTCTAAATGATCAAAACAATATGAATACTGATAAAGCTGTTGCAAACCATTCACTGCAGTCCTGATTGATGGTTTAGACTTCAGCAAGTAAACTTTAATATTGTTAGTAATATTTCAACTGGACTGAAGCAGGTTTACTTGATTATTCAGACATAATTTTTTAGAAATATGATGAGTCTCAAATATGATCATCAGGCTTTTAAAAAAGGTTTATTTGTTCATCTTTCAATCATTATTGCATGTTTTAACACTACAGAGCTTTGATCATAAAACAAAGCCTTTATCATCTTTAAGACATATTATTAGCAGATATTGATATTTACTGTATATGCATTTTATGTAAGTATCTGCTTTACTGTTATAAAGATCTCATTGATTTGCATCTGATTCAAGCATCAGAATTATCACTTTATGTCCATATAAATATCAGCATCTACAGCAAATTTAATATTATTCTCTGAATAAATTTTTTTCCTTCATATTCTCACTATATCTTACTATATGGGCCATACAAGCCTGATGCATCAAATATGATCCTCAACAATATCTTGTATGAAGCTTTGATAATGTGTGGACAGACAAGCTACTCGTTGCTGTAAAGTTGTGGCATTGCACCTGGAGAGGATGTGTGTCGGAGAATAAAAGCAGTGTAAACATACACACCAGAATACTCGTCTGGGGGAAAGAAACCAAGCGCCACAAACATGGAGGAAAGACAACAACATGATTAGATGGGCTGTGAATGTTAGTGAGGAACCATGGGTTTAAACTAGAAGATGAATTAAAGTCACTGATGTCTTTACCACACGAGGAACACAAAAGGAAAAAGATGCAGGAAAAACGACAGCAGTCACGGAAACATTCAAAAACACGAAAAAGAAGAAGCTTTGAATCATGCGCTTTTTAAACAAAAGCACTGTAATATTAGTCATACGATCATTATTCACTGAGAGTGGATCAGTTTGATTCATTCAGGCCGGCTCTGTGAATTGTACGAACTAATTTATCAATAAGATCCGGTTCAAAAGAGCAATTCATTCACAAATGTGATTCCTACACAACACAATCTGTTCTCCATCCAAAGCCACTGTAAGTTACCGCATGTTATTTCCATTTGTACCACTTTTATGATGCTTTATTGTTGTTTTGAGCTCCTCAGATCTCATTTACAGATCTCATTTACTTATTTCATTATACTGAAAATAAAAAATAATAAAAACGGTGATAAAAAAAAACAATTAAAAATTAAAAATGTTTGGGTGATTTAAAAAAATAAAATAATCAAAAACGTTAACTAAAATCTAATTAAATATTATAAAATGTATAACACATTATTAATTCTATTATTTTAAAATAAATTATTTAAAAATATATATACACAAATAAAAAAAATCTAATTGAAAAATAAAAACTACAACTAAAATAACACTGATTTTCATTTGTGAATTATTGTGACTGAACACTCACCCAGCAGATCAGCACCTTCATCCACGTCTCCTATGAGGTCAGTTCCTGCAGACGAGAGCTCCTCGAAGAGCGAGTCGGTGTTACGGTCAAACGCCATGTTCTCGATGCCTTTACTGGGAGTGCTGGAGAGAGACCGGAGATCAACGGACACAAGACACACAGAGCTTCTCCGTATAACAGATGAAATCCAGAGTGTGTTTGGACCGAAAGTATCGAAATATCGCAGATGTATATGCATATTAGAGCTGTCAATCTTCCTCTATAATACTATTCGTATTCCATTCCTTATTTTATTTAATATTCGAATAATATTCGAATATTAAATGCTCAAATTCATCCTATTATTAATATTTACGACATCACACAGGCGTATGGATGGCCAATGCCACTATAGCGTGTGGTTGTTGTTACACGTTCTGTCCACTAGAGGCACATCTAATAAACATTATTCGTGCTGAATATGGATGAAGCGCTTCCGATGGTTTTCGGCTCATATCTCCACGAAAACACCACCAACAATTCTGAAACTTATATCGTTCTTTTCAGTTCGACAGACGGTTCCAATGAGCTCGGTCATTGCGTTTTTCGCTTCGCGGGTGCTTTTACGTCGTTAAACATTTACCATTTTTGACAGTATTGTTATGATGATACAGTGTGGATAACGTGCACACTTGTGTTACGATTCAAAAACTTTATTGTTCATCAGACGAAACAAAAGCATTTTTTTTTCACATAGCTAAGGCGGCGAGAAAGGCAAGATTGCATATCAAACTTTTTAAAAATATACATAAAAAAGCAAAAATCAAATAGTAACTTCAGAATTCGAATAGTATTGATTTTTTTAATATTCAAACGCGCACGTAGGTTATATAATTGTAAATATATTTTAAAGATAATTGAAGTTTATTTTACACACTTTAAGCATTATCATATCGCATAATTTAATGAGATATCGCATATTTCCTCAATATCGCGCAGCCCTGTTGACGTACCTGGAGCCTTTGCATCCGCTCAGGTCCATGTCCAGTTCTGGAGTGGACTCGATGATCGCCTGGACCTCCGATCGCTCCGCGTTCTCACTGTGATCCGCTCCTGAGTGCACAAATATCAGTTAGCGGTTTTCAAAAGGTCTTAAATTCATCATGCATATGAGACATTTTGGAGCAGATTCATCAAATGCAGTTTGTTTATAAAAGGGGCCTGGAATTCAATTTACATGATTCACAGTCCCATTTATGGCAGTATAAATGATAAAACACAGTGTGAAAATCGCTGGTGTTTCTGACGTCACAAACTACCTTGTAACCAATCAGATCAACGTGTGATCGTCAACCAGTGGATCTCTGAGTGAGGGAGTGGAGGCGGGGCTCATTTGCATATTCATAGAACCGTGAATACAAAATGAGGCAAGAGGTGTCGAGTTACATAAAGACTTTTTTTTCCCAAGGAAAAATGTTTAAATGTGTAATTTTGGTGATTAAAGATCAGTTTTAAGAGATACAATTATTGACTTCAGGAGGACTTTAAGAAGATGAGAGATCAAATATGCATCTCACAACCATCTACAACATATTACAAACACACCAAAGGAAGATCATAAGAAATCTATCGGCATAAATTTGCATATTCATTGGTTGTAAACTGATCTAAAACCAGGAGCCTGTAGAACTCTTAAATGTATTTATATTTAGTCGTCGTGATATGGAAGTTGCGTTGGTCTTTTCTTCCCTATTGTGTCGTATATTCCGTATTCCGGAACAAGAACACATGTGGGCGGGGCTTGATTGTGTCTGTGGGGAATTGATTGGATGGCTGTGGTTTGCTATTGGTGGATCTCATGTGAGTGACAGGTTATAGCCCCGCCCACAGGATTGACGCGTGTGAGTGACATTTTGCGTCAACTCTTACGGTGGCGTATTATTCCCAGATTAGCATAGCTTCCAGTTCGACTTCGTCCACGAGTGTTCCTTCAAGTGATGAGGTGACTTTAGAAAACTATTACAAATTGCATTTAGTTATTTAGCCAGTTAACATGTAGGTTATGACCTCTATGTAAAACGAATAATAGTTTTATGTTTTCGTTATTTTGGTACCATTTCATTGCTAACATCAGCTATCAGATTCCCTAACGAATGCAAGCTAATGTTAGTAAAGTATCAGTGCTATCGCTATTCTGTATATTGTATGAGATTAAGTCCTTGTCCACACGGACACGGGTATTTTTATAACCGTGACATTTCTTACGCGGTTCGGCCGTTCGTCCACACGGAAACGCAGTATCAGGTCACTGAAACCGAACATTTTTGAAAACCCCTGCCAGGGTGAGTATTTTCTGAAACGCCGGTTCCAGTGTTGTCGTGTAGACAGTAAAATCGGAGTTTTTGCGCCGCTGACGGCTTCTGATTGGCCAATGTGGCTTTACGGTTAGGGTTATATCGCCGCCTGCTGGTGTTGCATGCTCTTGACATCGCTTGATAGTGTGTGTTTGCGTTTTCATGTGGACGGAGTTTTTTTTAAAACGCAGGAAGGAAAAACTCCGGTTATAAAAATACTCGTGTCCGTGTGGACAAGGCCTAATAGTGCAAGGCGATGTTTACAGCGTAGAATAGGCGTGATCCTCCATCTTCAACAGTAAATCTCCCGCTCGCGTTCGTCACGCTGACACTGACTGTAAAACCGTGAAAGGAGAAGCTTGAATTTACAGGTATGTCCCTCTTTGGCTAATGTATATTCAACATGGCCGCCGCTATTTGAGGACTCGCTCGTATGTATTCTGAATGGCAGAATCTACGCTTACGAGAATACTTGATTTAGTTTACACATGAATGACCACATATAATTTTGATAGAACAAAGTGTTTATTGCTAAGAATCAACTTAAAAAAATGACAGAGTGTAGCTTTTAGGGCAGAGCGCTGACCGCTATTTACACACTTGAACGTCGTTGCAACGGCTGTTTTTGTTTTGTTTTCTGCTGATCTCCGGCGCCTCACACTTTGAGAACCACTGGCCAGTCCCTCCAGAAAACCGCAATTATGCGATCGTATAATTCAATGCATAATCAGCCAAAGTCCTCATATTTATGCGGGGGCCGCATTTTTTCAAATACGCCGCACTTTTGCCGCAAAAATTGTAGATTTCCGCGCAAAAAATGCGGGTCGTGCATGATTTCATAATCCCCGCATTTTTGTTGCAAAAAAGTCACATATATCTTAGCAGAAAGTTGATAAGTGTTGTGTTTACTTCACACAGGAGCAGCCGCTCCCCGTCGCCATGGGAACGTTATGAAGTGACGTAATTACGCGACGTGAACATCATCGAAAAGCTGCAAACCCCGCGATGAAGCCGCACATCATCTCATTTACCAACAAAAATAAGCGCAAAAGACCGATCAGAGCAGTTTCCCGGTGTGTCACATGATGTCAGTTTACGTTACAGGAAGAGAAGCACTGTGTGCACTGGAAGCACTTATTTTAACAGAACTGTAAAACAGGAAGTACACATTTTATTTTTTTATATTTTATTGATTAATTTTTACAGAAGTTGTAGCATATTTTAATTATCATAGGAAGTAATAAGAAATGACTCTTTACAGTAAGGCAGTGGCCTAGTGAGAACAGGGCGTTGGGGAAACACTTTTTTTTCTCTTTTTTATCAAACCGCAGGTTTTGCAAGTTCCCGCAATTTCATCGCATAAAATTGCATAAATATCCCGCATATTCCATCGCATTTTGAAGAAAACGTGCCGCATAATCAAGGATTTTTGCCCGCAACAATCACAAAAAAACTGCATTTTCTGGAAGACTGGCTGGTGTAGTATCAGTAGGCGTATTGAGACGTTCACCTGTGGATGGCGTCTCTGATGCGTTAGCCTCCTGTGCGCTGCTGTTCTTCAGTCTGTCGGGTTCAGTGTTCCCGTGCGAACCCTCGGCCTCCTCCTCCACCGACACCATGAGCACGTCACACTCGGGTTTGGACCGCCCGCGACCAGAGCCAGAAAGTTCATCCTGATAACAATAGATAGATTGTTTTATTTAATGCCATGTCAGGATCTAAGGCTATTATCATGGCAAAAATTTAATTACAAAAATAAGAAATATCATAAAAACAAGTCTTTTTAAAATTTTTATTAACATATGATAAAAAAAAAAATCCAAAACCTTCTCAGGCATAATCTTACTAAGTAAGTCCTTAAGTAAAATAACTTCATAAAAAAAAAGCATTCTACTTGTGTTAAACCCAGGACAGTCCGATAAATATGTTTAACAGAGAGGGGAATCTTACGAAACATGCATAAAGTTGGTTCTTCACCTTTTAAGCAAAAAAGCATGAGTCAAACTTGTGTGACCGATACGACATCTGGTGAAGACCACTTGATCAGATCTAGTTTTAAGAGTGATTAAAAATCTGTTTGAAATTTCCTGATGAATTTCATTCACTTATTATTCTTGCAATATATAGGGATCTATAATTGGTCTGATATCTGAGAGAGGAATCTTCCTGAAAACAAACCCAGAGGCATGAAGCATTACCAGCGGCAAGTAAGTATTTATAAATGAATAGTCATCAACGGCACATATGTGCTAAATAGGACTGTCCACATTAATCATGAAGATTAACACAATGATTCAAGTCTAGAATGTCATCGGCACACAGACACGCTGCATGCAGATTCATTTAGACAGATTATTAGATTATATTATGTTAGATTATATTATATAATGAAATGCAAACTACCATTTTGAGTGTCGATTTTGTATATTCAACTGAGCTTTTAACCACATAAATAATGTCAATTCAGTGATTGAGAGAAAAAGTGTGGCAAAAGAAAAAATTAACTAAATATAAGTGCTATAATAATTAACATACAAAATTAAAGAAATATTCCAGGTTATCGTTTACTAGAATTCCCTGTTAATTTATTTCAATACAATGAAAATAATAAAATAAATACCCATTCATTTTTAGAAGTTTAGACATTGAAATTAACCAGGAATATTCCTTTGGCTACATTGCAAGCGATGACATCAAACACACAGATGCTGAACGCAACCGAATCTGAAACTTTACCAGGGACACTGACATCATGTGAGTCCACAAGAGTGTTTATATGTTAACAGAAGGTTGCAGGCAGCAGTTTGTGGACTATGGGATATGAATGCAAAGAAAGACTTCACTATCCACACAAAAACATGGATGTGGAAACAAACCAGACACAACACACTACACACTACACACTGCACACTACACGCTACACACTACACACTCCACTGCGACGGCCATGAAGATTACGGCAGGACTCTGGGACGGCTACCTTACTGGAGTCGGTCCAATGGGTTTCCACACTGTCCTGTGAACTCTTACCGTCCGCCTCCGACTGCCCAGAGAGAAACGTACAGTAAAAAACACTTTATTCCTCCAGGTGGCTGATGGGAACTGCATTGCCATTATATAAAGAGAAAAACAGGACGGTTCTTCCCCAAAAAGCATCAGCTCGTCAAATCCAGATTAAATTGTAACTACAGTAAAGTGAAATGTAGGCCAGGATTACACAATCTCTCGTGGTCCATCAATGCATGACAGATTTGTATTTTGTGTGTTTTTATGGTGAAAAAGCCAGATTGAACTTAAACCTTGTGCATCCTTATGGACATTTTTGTCGTTTTACATTTTTTTGGGGATAATTTTGCCTGTGTTAATGCCAACTGCATACATTTTTGGCTGTGTTCTCGCAGATTTAGAGTTCAACATGTTTCATTAAAATATATATTTTATATAAAATAATGTTCATAAACCATTTTCATGAACTTAACGGGATAGTTCACCCAAAAATGAAAATTGGCCCATGATTTACTTACCCTCATCCTAGGTGTATATTCTGCTTAGATATATAAAAAAATGTGCTGGCTCTTCCAAGCTTTATAATGGCAGTGAATGGGCACCTTTTTTTTAAAAGTCCATTCAAGTGCATCATATTTGTCATAAAAGTGCATCATTAAAAACAAACAATGAACCATGCACAATAAGACCAGATATTATTTACATTTTATTTCATGTTGACTTTAAAGACCATATTTATTTGCCACTGTAATGAAAACCTTTTTGATGCCTTAATATCAACTTTGGGTTATTAGAAAAAAAGGGGCATTTATGCAAAATAATTAAGTTGCTTGAACTAGGGATGCACGATATATCAGCCACCATATCAATATCGGCCGATATATGATAATAATTTATTTGTTATCGTTATCGGCCCAGTAATAAGATTTGTCTGATATATTAAAGCCGATTAATAATGTATTATTTCCTTCAGCTGAGACACTTCAGATGTGCACTGTTCAACATGATGGTTTTGAGTTGCTTGAAATATGATTAAAATCACTTCAAAAAGGAAAATACAGTGAAGTGCAACATGTGCAGCGCAAGTCTGTTATATCGGCTACATAAAATTATCATGAGAACATCATTATAATTGTGTGATTGGGACATGATGAGACTTGTTTTTGTAATCAGGCTCTCAAAAATGTGGCTTTAGGTTTATCGGCCAATGTATCGGTTATTGGCTTTCAAATATAAAGAATTATCGACTAACGGTATCGGCCAAAATGTTCATACATTCGAAACAGATCAAGCAACGTTTTATTACATTGGTTGTTGAACATATCGTGACGTATTGTACATATCGCTAAAGGTTAATGCTCCATCGTGTTTGAAAATACAGACACTAAACCTGATCAATAGTGTTAACAAAAGCAAACCTGAGAGATTAAACTCTTGCTGAAGCAACCGTGTCAATAATCTGCCCCTGTAATCATAATCTGTGTGAGAAGGAATCAAAGTCGCAGGTGTTTTACTGCCTCTAGTGTTCATTTCAGCTGCAAACTGCAGTGAATTATATGTTATATGTATATAGGTGTTTTTTCTCATTGAGCCTTTTTTTTTGCCTTAACATTAGTGTATTATAATTACATGCTCAGTATGTCTTTCTCTATTGACAAAGTACATCAGGAGATGCAGGAGTGAAAATGTGAATGTAGTCGTTTCTGGCTTTGTTATTTTGTCTACACAACAGCCGTTGCCCTCAAGCTCTTCTAATAATGAGATGTTTTATTAATATGTCTTTTCAAAACAGCACAACACCTGGTGCTCTATAAAAAGAACCAAAGCTCTCATTAAAATCAATCATTAATGGAAGAGCAACTAATCCACAGCGAGTGGCAGGAACCGACAATAGCTTTTACACAAGCACAGACTTCAAAAGTGCTTTTTCTCTCACTGATATATGCGCACACAAACCAACAAAAGCACAAGCGCGCACAAAACAAAACCCTTTCCAAGATGCTCCCCGACTCTCTGGTGTTTCCATGGCAGAATGCGCCCACTTTTCCTCAGAGGCGTTTAACCTGAGGAGAGGCTGACAGCAAGTCATGGCCTAGTTTCTCATCTCTCCCAGAAGCCCGAGACTCTGGAGGATGATATAGAGAGAAATGCAGAGTCATGAAGCGCACAAAGGCCAGTCTGTATCCCTCCACAGTGGGAGTGTGATGGAGCCTTTGTGCTTCTGAAACTCACTGGCTTTATAATGAGAAATCACATATTCACCGAAGAGCCTGATGCATACCTACTAGAGCTGTCAAAATGGCTGAAAAGTTTCTTTCTTAAATATTAGCACAATTTTAATTATATTTGAATTCTAACGTCAGTACCTAATGTTAGATGGAAAGAGGTACTGCGATGTCTCCTACTCCCACAAGAGGGAGCAAACGAGCGCAATAAGCAAATGCAGGCCAAATCAAGCATTGCATCTTTTATTGAAATTAAATGACATTCACTTTTTTAAAATGCATTAAATTTTTGAAACAATTCTTCTTAAATAAAATATAATTTCCTTAATGTGCATGCAAGGAAAATTAGGTTACACTAGTGCATAAAACTGTTTGTGCATCAGTAACCTGAGAAAACACACTTCAACAGACGCATAATGAACTTCATGAACACAAAATAGCTGATGAAAACACACACACACACGCACACACGTGTGCAGGTTTGGTCAAGTATGTCGTTGCACGTTTTTGGCACCAACTGAGAGGGTTTTCTTCACCATTTTCCAAATGAACAACGCAGCGCTGTATACTGGATAAGCTAACAAAAACAAACCGCGTCAGTGACGTCGTCATCATGTCTCTCGCGCCTCTTGACACACCAAAAATTCGAATGCACGATTTTTACATTCGAATGTGCAGGTTTTGTTTAATTCTACAAATTTTCTGAATTTTTATTTGACAGCCCTAATACCTACTGCGACTTTCAAACGTCTCCACAATGAAAATAAAAACGATTCAAAAAATGGGTTGAGCCTCCACAAATTTCTGGTATCAGACTAATGAAAGCATCAACAACTATTCATTGTTCAGAAACTCATCCAATCATGATGATGTAATAGGGATGAAGTCGAATAGATAATATTATTCATAAAACTCAGAAGAAAGAGATGAGCCGCACCTACAGCTCTGCACATTAATTAGTGGCTCATGTTGCACTTTCTCCCATTTATTAGTAATATGAGTGCACTCTCTTGGTATATCTAAAGTCTGTGGCTCCTCATCAGACTGACAGCTGAAATATGACCGGCATCCTTCAGAAACTCCTGCATCAGGGCCTAGATCGAGACGGGCTTCAAGGTCAGTCTATCCTAGAAACCGACAAAGCCATCATTGCTGATTAAATCAATGTGAATAAGGGGAGAGGAGTGGATTCAGATCTGGCAAATCTAGTGGTTGATCAAAATGAGTTTCCCCAAAATCCCAATGGCATATTACTTGGGACATTTGTTCCTCAAAATGGTGAACATTTGGGTAATTTGAGTGACAATCTTTCTTTATAGTGAATTTCACAAATAATTAAGGAGATCTATTACGCCCTTTTACAAAGTCTTTCCTAGAACAGGTTTTCCTGCTGTAATGTTGATTATTCTCCTCATATTCTCCATTGTTGCGGCTCCTCTCTTCCCAGTCTGTCAGTAACGCTCTGTTTACTTCCTGTCTCTATGAAGCCCCTCCTCCTGAAAAGCACACTGTGCTCTGATTGGTCGGCTGGAGCAGTGTGTTGTGATTGGTCGAGCGCTTCGAGTGTGTTTGGGAAATGTCCCGCCCCTTTCCATAACCACCAGTTTAACACACTACTAACTAACTCACCCAGGCCCCGCCCCTTTATTCTGCATATTAATTATTTAAATAAGGAATATTGTGACGTGTTCGTTCCCGGAAGAAACTCAAGACTACAGTGGAGGCGTTTCAGGAGTTCAGAAACCCTGACACTGATAAAGAGAATAATTTATGCTTTGGAACTTTTTCATGCTCAAACAGCAACATTACACACTAAAAACAGATGAACATGTAAAAATGCACTAAAATAGAAAGTAGAAGTAGTTGAAGTAGAAGTTACTTTCTTGTAACCAACATTCCAATTATCTTTATGTAAAAAGTAAATAGAGTTGAGTGGTTTGTTTGTCTTTAGTTTAGAGGGTTGAGAACATAAACATGCCAGGAAGAGGTTGAAGGCAAATGATTACTTCATCAACATGAATATGTATGAAGGGGCCTGGAGTCGTGGATCTGTGCAGGACAGGGAAGGTTCCAGAGCCAGAAAAGCAAAGCGTTTTGGCCCTCGTTGGGGCTGTTTAAGCATGCAGGGCACATGAGCTTCCTTCCCGCTGGCAGTGTTCGCTCCGGCTTCTTTAACATACGCTCCTTTCAGACGGGGAAGCGCTCTCTCTCTCAATACCAACGAACTGTGTCGTCATCGCCTTTACTCCCTAAAAACCGAAGTTTCTGGGAAGCTGTGATGATGACACAACGTGATTAATCTTTAGTTGGGCTGGGTATATTGACACACACTTCATGATTCAATTTCGATTCACAAGCTCTTGATTTGATTCTGATCTCGCTTAACTATTGATTCATTTTGATATATACACTCACCGGCCACTTTATTAGGTACCCCATGCTAGTAACGGGTTGGACCCCCTTTTGCCTTCAGAACTGCCTCAATTCTTCGTGGCATAGATTCAACAAGGTGCTGGAAGCATTCCTCAGGGAGTTTGGTCCATATTGACATGATGGCATCACACAGTTGCCGCAGATTTGTCGGCTGCACATCCATGATGCGAATCTCCCGTTCCACCACATCCCAAAGATGCTCTATTGGATTGAGATCTGGTGACTGTGGAGGCCATTTGAGTACAGCGAACTCATTGTCATGTTCAAGAAACCAGTCTGAGATGATTCCAGCTTTATGACATGGCGCATTATCCTGCTGAAAGTAGCCATCAGAAGTTGGGTACATTGTGGTCATAAAGGGATGGACATTGTCAGCAACAATACTCAGGTAGGCTGTGGCGTTGCAACGTTGCTCAATTGGTACCAAGGGGCCCAAAGAGTGCCAAGAAAATATTCCCCACACCATGACACCACCACCACCAGCCTGAACCGTTGATACAAGGCAGGATGGATCCATGCTTTCATGTTGTAGACGCCAAATTCTGACCCTACCATCCGAATGTCGCAGCAGAAATCGAGACTCATCAGACCAGGCAACGTTTTTCCAATCTTCTATTGTCCAATTTCGATGAGCTTGTGCAAATTGTAGCCTCAGTTTCCTGTTCTTAGCTGAAAGGAGTGGCACCCGGTGTGGTCTTCTGCTGCTGTAGCCCATCTGCCTCAAAGTTCGACGTACTGTGCGTTCAGAGATGCTCTTCTGCCCACCTTGGTTGTAACGGGTGGTTATTTGAGTCACTGTTGCCCTTCTATCAGCTCGAACCAGTCTGGCCATTCTCCTCTGACCTCTGGCATCAACAAGGCATTTCCGCCCACAGAACTGCCGCTCACTGGATGTTTTTTCTTTTTCGGACCATTCTCTGTAAACCCTAGAGATGGTTGTGCGTGAAAATCCCAGTAGATTAGCAGTTTCTGAAATACTCAGACCAGCCCTTCTGGCACCAACAATCATGCCACGTTCAAAGTCACTCAAATCACCTTTCTTCCCCATACTGATGCTCGGTTTGAACTGCAGGAGATTGTCTTGACCATGTCTACATGCCTAAATGCACTGAGTTGCCGCCATGTGATTGGCTGCTTAGAAATTAAGTGTTAAGGAGCAGTTGGACAGGTGTACCTAATAAAGTGGCCGGTGAGTGTATAAACAACATTAAAAGCTGGATTTTCAACACAGGGGGACTTTAATGCCCATTAGGCCTGTTGGAACAAATTCCGAAATTCAAATATAATTCGAATAAAAAAATAAAATAATTTATACTGTTCGAATGCTGAAGTTACTATCCGAATATTGCTTTTTTATGTATATTACATTTTTTTTTATATGCAATCTTGACTTTCTTGCCACCTTTGCTTACACGCATGTGAAAATGAAATGCCTTTGTTTCGTCTGATGAACAATAAAGTGTTTGAATCGTAACACAAGTGTGCACGTTATCCACGCCGTATCACAACAATACTGTCAAAAATGGTAAATGTTTAACAACGTAAAAGCGCCCCCCCAAAGCAAAAACCATCGGAAGCGCTTCATCCATATTCAGCACGAATAAATGTTTATTAGATATCCCTCTAGTGGACAGAACGTGTAACAACAACCACATGATATAGTGGCATTGGCCATCCATACGCCTGTGTGATGTCGTAAATATTAATAATAGGATGGATTTGAGCATTATTCAAATATTATTCGAATATTAAATAAAATAAGGAATGGAATTCGAATAGTATTATAGAGGAAGAACAATGGGTAACTCTGTGTGTTTGTCACCTTGAGGCTGGTGTTGGATCGAGGGTGGCTGAGATTGTTATATCTCCATGTGTCTGTCCCTGGAGTCTCCACAGATTCCCTATGCAGATCCGGGCTCATCGCATCACTTCCCGGCAATGAGAAAACACCCAGCGAGACAGGTCGCTCCTTCCTGAGGACACACATAAAACATACGATTGGAAACTTGAGCGAGAAACATAATGGATTACATAAGTCCAATTTCATATCAAGTATTGGGAAACAAGTTTCTGAATTGGTTTAAGCTGGATAGAAAAGTGAGTGGTGCTTTATGGTGTAAACTTACTGCCACTACGGTAAAATTGGCATCACAACTTTCCCAGTATTTCATAAAGTGTTTGAAGTAGTTTTTAATGTGTTACTAGGGTTTGGAGTGGTAACTAGGGCGTTAGTTAAATCAAGACACATTTATATGTAAATATGTGCAGCTGCACATTATTAAACAGGAAAATAACTGTTAATGTTGTAAAATTAATACATTATGACCATATCTACTTTAAGCCGTCATTATTCAGCTGAAGGTGAAGTATGTAAGATTTTTTTTTTTATGTTAAAATGCACTAAACACAATAGTGTAATCACCGATAGTGTCAGTGCAGTTAAATCAATAATATTACTGAATATTAATTCTCTTTAAGATCTTCTGATTCTTACATGTCTCAATGCATGTCTATGGAATGTTTTTGCATGCAAGAAGCATGAGCAACATGACGCCACCGCTAACAGCAGAGCTCCTCTAGGAGAGACATTTCTTTTGTGTTCTCCGATTGTCTCTCTCCCTGTTGTCATAGATCTGCATTCAGACTGAACCTGCTGACGGCACATTCTGTAGGGATCAGCTCACGTGAGCACGATTCTCTCTATTCAGCTCAAACTGTACAGTAAAGAAAATGTAAAGTACGGTTTGGAAACAAGAACCAAATTTGAGGAAGTGATAATGCAAAGTCCAGTGCTCCTCAGTAGCGGGTTTCCATCCAAAGTTGAGAATTTAACTTGTGCATATGCATACTTTTATACACTTATGGCATAAAACATTTGCAAATAAAGCAGCGTTTCCATCCTATGAGAACAAAATAGTCACTTCCTGGGAAATTGCCAAGAAAAATCTCTCTAATATAAATAAAAGGCTCTTTTTCCCTCCATCATAAATGAATGAATCCATAAACGCTGTCGTGTTCTCTAGCGTGCGGATGCTGGTGTTCGGGAACACACTCGTGTGTGTGTGTGACGCTTCAGGAGGGGATTAAACACAATCATTCTGATCACACACTTCGACTCTGGCGTTTCAGAAACACCAAACCAACATTAGAGATGCTGCGACGCCATTGGTCCGCTGGTTACTCCAGTTATCCAATCACAGCCTCCGCTGAGGGTTTTGTTGCGCATTGGGGGATTTATTCAGTAAATGTGTTTCCATCATAGTGTATGCGTATGTCTTTTTTTTTAATAAAACAATTATCGCGATGTGATTGGTCTGCTGGTTAATCCAGTTATTTTGATTAAAGACAGATATATACTTTTTGTGAGTGACTTAACTTGCACGGCTGAATTGTTCACCACAACACTAGTGTGCACTAACAAAGTAAATAGGGTCAATTTTGATTTCTTGCCAATTTTTTAAGTAAAAAATAAAAGGGAGTAAATCAATGCAGTGAGGCTTCCATGTACTGTGTTGGATCTCTCTCTGACGTGTACATCAATACCCGTGCTGTAATCACACACACACACACACACACACACACGTGACATAACACAGTGTCAATCACACAGTAAAGGTCATGATTTAAAAGAGTTGAGAAACTTCAGGTCCAAAGTTCAATTCATGAAAAGCTCTATTACAGCACAGGAAGTTTCTGTCCCAAATCATTAATATAAGCAGAATGAAAATTAGACCAGAAATTGTTCAAAAGCAACTAATATAACGTTTGGATAGCAAGAACAACCAAGTCCAGTTGTCTTCAACTAAATTATACAAAAAACTAGATGAAAAACATCTATTGTAGATGCGATCAGAAGTAAACACAGTTTCCCTTTTATCAAAACATAAAAAGCGAGTATTTCATTTCTTGGCCTTGAGATGAACCAGAGCATGTCGAGTTGATCAGTTAGAGGTTAAAAGCAATCAAATCAGATTTAAATCGATATCAACTGAAGTTCACTGGTTATGATAATATATAACAGTCAGAAATAGGCATTTGATGAGTATTAAATGACTATCCCTTTTACTCAAATTATATTTATTATACAATGCATATAATAGCTTTTAGCTTGGCTTATGATAAGAAGTCTACTGTCAACATTTCCAGAATTACCACTAATAAGAGTAAAATAAACATTTTGTATGGAGATAAAATTAAGCTTATTTTTTGAAGCCTTATTTGTGATTTTTGTTTTGAAACAGCGTCATGACAATTAAGCAAATTCTGACCCCCAAATCATCTAAAATACACTACAGTTCAAAAGTTTGTCGGTAAGATTTCTAAAAATGTTTTTGAAAGGATTCATGCAAAAGAACAGCGTTTATTTGAAATAGAAACTTTTGTAACATTATAAACTGTACTTTGTTTATTAATTGAATGCATCCTTGCTCAATAGAAGTATAAATTTTTTACTGATACAAAACTTTTGAATGGTAGTTCTACTAGTATATTTTTTCATCATCTTTATGCAAATATTCATTCTTAGATTTGATAGGCTCATAAAATTCACTCTCTTCATGATACATGAAATGTGTGAAAACATCAGCTTTGGGTGAACAGCTCCGTTTCAGACAACTTTACAATTATGAAATCAGTTCAACATCTTGGAATAAAAGAACAGGAAGCTCTTCAAAGCATCTAACAATATCAGGTGTTCAACTGCAGCTCTAGTGCAAGAATGACCAGAAGACTGAACAAACTGAAGCATAATGAACAATAAGCCCGTTAGAACGAGAAGGGATCCAGTGCAAATGTTGACGAGAGAAATGGACTCTCAGATAACCGGTCTGGAGCACAACACGCTCATGCTAACGGTTCTCTCCAAGAGCTAACAGACACACGATGAACAATAGTACCCTGAGAAACGCAGGAAAATCATGCAAGTACAAACACCGAAATAGAGGGAAAAAAGAGGCTTAAGATGAAGAGAATCAAAGTCCAATATAACAAGAGGTTTTCAAACTGGGGTCCGTGATAAAGTTTAGAGGAAAACAAAAAACAATTGAATAAATTTGATTAAAATAAATAATACATCTAACGGTATAGTGAGTAAAAAAAAATAAAAAATGCAAATGTTGCATAATAGAAAGTTATTATTTTCATTAGGGATGCACCAATATAAAAATTACCGATAACTCTTTATATTTGAAAACCGATAACCGATATATTGGCAGATACACCTAAATCCAATTTTTATATAATTTTTGAGAGCCTGATTACAAAAACAAAATTCACTATTAAAAGCCATGTCCCAAACACACAATTATAACGTTCTCATTATAATTTATGTAGCCGATATGATAGACTTGCGCTGCACATGTTGCACTTTACTGTATTTTCCTTTTCAAAGTGATTCAAATCAACCATCATGTTGAACAGTGCACATCTGAAGTGAAGCGCATCTATTATTTAATATATCGGCCTTATTGTCTTATCGGGCCAATAACAATAACATAAAAAATGATCATACATCGGCCGATACCGATATGGTGGCCGATATATCGTGCATCCCTAATTTTCCTTATCACATTTCTTTTTACAGTATAAATTGGGTCTTAATACAAAAATAGCTGCATTTAAAATGTTAGGATTTAGGGTCCCTGATCGCATGCGCAAGATCATATTTATGACGCATCTAAACTCTTGTGATCCGACACAGCCTGTGAAACAGAAGAACTGTGTGTGTGTGTGTGTGTGTGTGCGTACCTGCTGATCCGGGGCAGGGAGTGTGTGATGGCGGGCAGGCGGTTGGAGACGGAGTAATGCACGAGCAGGAGAACAGAGAGAGACACGAGAACAGCGGAGTTGATGACCACCGCCCCCCCCACGAAGCCAAAGACGAACAGCAGCATGAACCCCGGACTCATGTCTGACAGCACTCGCTACGGGCCCGCCGGCCCCCGATACGCCACAGCGATCCCATCAACACGAGAATCTGTGTGTGTGTGTGAGCTCTGCAGCCTCTCACTGCTGTGCTGTGACATCATCCACTCCACACACACACACACACACACACGCACGACCGGCTTTGCAGCAGCTGTCCTTCCTAGCGTGTTGTTTTCCCTCTGCGCGGCTGTTTAATGAACCGTTCTGTTACTTGCGCGCTGATTCTCTATGCATTTTCCGGTTTTCATCTCACAGCTGATTGGTTGTGGGAACTGATGTGTGTATGCAGATCAAGCAGGGTTATTATTATAGTTAACTACAACCATTTAAAAAACATTTTTTTTTTATTTCAGCTAGTTGCTATAACAACACTTGTCATTTTTGTTTGGGTTAACTTGATGTAGTAAAATAAATACAATTAAAAAAAAGAATAATACTATTACATTAATAAAAACTATATTTTCATTTCTTGAAATAAAATAAACTTTAACTCAAATAAAATATATTTTTTTTATTTCAGCTAGTTACCAAAGCAACATTTCTCATTTTCATTTACTTGAATTTGATGTACTAAAATAACTAAAACTGAAATTAAAAGACATCACAAAAATATTATAACTACTAAAAAAACCTACTAAAACTTTAATACAAATTTCAAATGAAGATGAAAAATACAAAAACAAAATTCAAAATATGAATAACTAAGATTTTTTTGTGTGTGCGCGCATGTCTCAAACATACACAGAAATATTCAATATTATAAATATTAATTATAAGATTTATGGAGGAAACAGATACATTTTATTTCTCAGGATTCTTTGATGAATAGAAAGTTTAAAAGAAGAACATTGGTTTGAAATAAAATCTTTTGTAACATTATAAATGTCCTTACTGTCACTTTTGATCAATTTAATGCTTGCTGAATAAAAGTGTTAATTTCTAATAAAGAAAATATTGCCGACCCCAACATTTTTAATGGCAGTGAACGATGTAGTAAACTGACTAAATCTTTTTCCTATGCACCAGTAGAGTACTGTGAAAATGTTCAGAGAAACTATTTTAATTCTATTCAAATGTATGCGTTTATACATATTTATGGTATGATATATAGGCCTATAAAAAAAAAAAAAAGTGTTCTCTCATATATATATATATATATATATATATATATATATATATATATTAGGGCCGGGACTTTAACGCGTTAATTAAGATTAATTAATTACAGACCTTAACGCGTTAATTAACGCGATAACTGATTTTAATCGCTTAGTTTTGCACCGCGGAACGTTTCTCACTGGATGAATAACATTCTCATTTTCCACTTGATATTTTCCTATGTCTCATCAGCAATTGTGATGTCGGCCCGCTCTGCACCAGCTGACCACTAAGGAGCGAATGTACAGTGAAGTGACATCACTGCCAGATTCAGACTGTGCTTTCGCGCTGTGGCTGAGCCAAAGACGGACGCGCTCAGCGCTGTCATAGGCGATCACAACTGTTCAGTGTTTTTAACCACATAATGTTTATTTTAGGTTTTAGACATATAATTTATAGCAAAACAACACATTTATAGTTTGTAAAATACACAATGGTGTCTATGGAAGCAGCAGTAACAACTCAGGAAAATATATTTGCCGACGGTTTTTATTCATATCAGACACATAGTGTAAATAACTATAAAGTCAACTCTAATCTACTCCCTGTTCACCGGCCACTTACTTTCATGTATTTCAGGAGAAACTGATGAATTCACGCGCTGTAATAAATCCAACAGACAGGAATCTCTGAACGGCCCAAACACGGCGCCCATCTCACGTTACAGATAGAGATTATTTATAAAGATTTTTTAAACAACAAAACAAACTCACTTACACATATTTGAGAATCGGAAAAGAAAAAAGTTGATGACATGGTAAGCAAGTTTTTTAATATTTAGAAATAAAAGCGCAACATCCGTCATGCAGCGCTATTTTGGCGGTGGTGAATCACGTGCCTGACGCGTCACCCTGGAAACCTTTTTAACTTACAGAAGGTCTTCCTACCTATAGGCTACCTGAATTTCTAAAATGTAGGCCTACTATATTTCTAAATATGCTATTGCTACATTTAATGGCAAAAATTTCACTGGTCTGCTGGACTTGGTTGAACAAAAATAAACAATATTTTGTTGCTTAAGCTTATGTATTCAGTCATTATTCAATGGTAGTTAGGGCTGTCACTTTTTATTCGATATTCGAATATGCATTCGAACATGACGGGAAATATCCGTATTCGAACTATAAATAAACTATCCGGTTTTTAAAGTGCCATGTTTAGCGCATTTTTTACAGTCTATGATTAGACCGTTTTTTTATTTTTTATTTTATTGTTTGCCATTTCATCCAGCAGCGGGCGCTCTAAACGTATTGTAGCGTCGGCCCATGACCAAATCAAGAGAATATTTGCCAATAGTCTCCCTGTTTTGAAAATGGAAGATAACGCACAGAACGGCCACCCTGAGCGGAGAATTACGACCCCAACTCATCTAAAAAGTAGTGTCTGGAAATATTTTGGGTTCTACACCGTAGATACCACTTCTCTCAACATTGACGCGCAAATACCTGTGTGTGCGCGCGCGCTCCGAGCGCGTTCTCTACTGCGGCAAACATCGCCAATAAAAAGAGAGCCGCACTTGATCCAGATCAAGTTGATAAATTGGTGTTTCTAGCAAACATTATTAAGAAATGAATTAGTCTAGGCCTTACTCCTGCTGCTGTTTAAGCTGTAAGTTATTGTTTGTGCCGTGCCGTGCTGTTCCGATTCAGTTTTTTTTTTCCATGTAGCCTACTTTTGTGATTGGCTATGCATAGTGCCACTTCATATAGATTAAGTTGATAGCCTGCTGTTTAAAACATTAAGTCAAATATATATATTTTTTTCAGACAGGCCTGAGTCCTGTTTATGACTGTCAGACGGTTAATAAATTTGTGATTGAATCTCCGTAACGGTGTTTTTCTTTTTTTTTTTTTGGTGGGGGGGCGGGGCTCGTAGAAATTCGAATATATTCGAATACATTGCTTGATATCCGATAACCGTTCGAATTAGATTTTTCTCAAAAGTGACAGCCCTAATGGTAGTATACAAAAAATCCATGTGAAAAAAATTACTTCACACTGTTCTCAGGTCAAATATTTATGCGATTAAAATGCGATTAATTTCGATTAATTAATTACAAAGCCTCTAATTAATTAGATTAATTTTTTTAATCGAGTCCCGGCCCTATATATATATATATATATATATATATATATATATATATATATATATATATATATATATATATATATATATATATATATATATATATATATTTATTTCCACATATTCACACATATTTTACTACACACAAACTTTACTAGACAAAGTGTAAAAACACTATTTTTTGTTAATACTTCACAGATTTGGTATATTGTACTATGTCTGTCATAGAATAAACACAATTAATATCCTAATCAGAAAGGTTAACCCTAACACAAGCTTACTGAGACAACTCCGTCGAATTGATTCCTAATCCTTGATTTTCTTTTCACATTTAGTTATAAACCTAAATTTTCCAATTTTACAAACGTGTGAACATATCGCGGATACTATTCCTTATAAAAAACAATCAGATTGCTTTGATATCGCTACTTATAACCAACTTTCCGAACTTCTACTACTAGCCTTAGCCCGCTAGCACTGCACGCGTGGTCTCTCGCCTGTCGATCGTCTTATTTACACCCGTATAACTGAAAGCTATAATTCGCCACTATAGCACATCTGCTATAATGGCGAATATATCGGATGTGTGTCTAACGTTACCTCTGAGTGCAGGTGAAGACACCTTTGAGCTGCATTCGGTGCAGTTGGAGCTCGAATCGGTCGAGAGGCGGATCCGCGAGCTGTTGGAGAGACAGGCTGAGCTGCGAGATCGACGGTCCGCGCTTGAAACATCACGCGCAGATGCTCACAGGTCAGTGGTTAATAATTTTTTGACTCCGACCTCGTCTACTCCGTGTGTTTCTCTGCACAGGTCCCGAGCAACCAGGACGCGATCATCCCTGGCTTCATTCACTCCGGCACCGACACAGCACCACGGACCCTGGGTGATTCCACGGCGGAAGACGCGAGCCAGGACCAGACCAAGGACCTCCCCGCCCCTCCCGGCCTTCGAGATCTCCACCCGGAACCGCTTCTCCCCTCTTCGCGAGTCGGAACGCGACGACGCCGTGATCATCGGCAGTTCCATCGTCCGTCATGTCCGCGCTACCTCGGGTAAAGGTAAGGTGCGCACTCACTGCTTTCCTGGTGCTCGTGTTCTCGATGTCGCTGCACAGGTTCCCGAGATCCTGAACGGTGACGAGCGCGTCGGAGCTGTCGTGCTGCACGTGGGAACGAACGACATCAGGCTGCGGCAGACGGAGGTTCTGAAGGAGGACTACAGGAGCCTGATCGAGACCGTACACAACACATCGCCTGAAGCAACTATCGTCGTGTCTGGACCGCTTCCCACGTACCGACTAGGACAAGAAAGGTTCAGTAGATTATTTGCTCTAAATGAATGGTTAATGTCATGGTGTAATGAACAGAGACTGCTCTTTGTAAATAATTGGAATCTGTTCTGGGAGCGACCTAGGCTCTTCCGTGCTGATGGCCTTCACCCCAGCAGAGTCGGAGCGGCTGTGCTGTCGGACAACATCTCCAAGACGCTACACACCATATGACTAGTAAGTCAAAGTCCAAATCACAGTCTTTGCTGTCCCAACTTAATTGATATAAGCACCAATGTAGAACATTATATAGAAACTGTGTCTATTCCTCGTTTAGTAAGGCCAAATAATATATATAATGTAGGATCTAGGAAAAATTTTATTGTAATTAAACCAGAAAATCTCAATATCAGTGATAAACAATTTCTAAAGCTAGGTCTTCTAAACATAAGATCGCTCACACCTAAGGCGGTTATTGTAAATGAAATGGTCACAGATAATAGTTTCGATGTACTGTGCCTTACTGAAACCTGGCTTAAACCAAATGATTATTTCGGTCTAAATGAGTCTACTCCGCCAGGATACTGTTATAAGCATGAGCCCCGTCTGATTGGTCGTGGCGGCGGTGTTGCAACAATCTATAGAGATATTCTTAATGTTACTCAGAAAACAGGTCACAGGTTTAATTCGTTTGAGGTACTTTTGCTAAATGTTACACTATTAGATTTAAGAAAGAAATCCCTATTATCTCTAGCCTTGGCTACTGTATATAGACCTCCAGGGCCTTACGCCGATTTCCTAAAAGAGTTTGCAGACTTTCTATCAAATCTATTGGTCAATGTCGATAAAGCAATAATTGTTGGAGATTTTAACATACACGTAGATAACACAAATGATGCGTTAGGGACTGCGTTTACAGATTTATTAAACTCCTTCGGGGTCACGCAAAACGTCAGTGGTCCCACTCATCGCCTAAATCATACACTAGATTTAATTATATCATATGGAACCAATCCAACCGATATAGATATTGTACCGCAAAGCGATGATGTAACTGATCATTACATGGTAACTTGCATGTTACGTACTGCTGAAATTTGTCATGTTGCGCCGCGTTATCGACCAGGCAGAACAATCCTTCCAAACACTATAGATAGATTCTCAAATAGCTTACCTGATCTATCTCAGCTGCTCGGTGAACCCAAACAAACAGATGAACTAGAGGAAATGACTAGCAGTTTGAGCAGCATTTTCTCTAGTACATTAGAAATTGTTGCACCAATTAGATTAAAAAAGGTTAGAGAGAAAACTAGAGCACCATGGTACAACAATGCTACGCATGCTATCAAGAGAGAAACTCGTAACTTAGAGCGTAAATGGAAACAAACAAATTTAGAGGTCTTTAGAATCGCGTGGAAAGACAGTATGTCACGTTACAAAAAGGCTCTTAAATCAGCCAGGGCTGAGCATCTCCGCAGACTAATAGAAAATAACCAAAATAATCCAAGGTTCTTATTTAACACCGTGGCCAGACTAACAAATAAACAGGCATCACCTGAGCAAAATATTCCGTTACAATGTAGTAGTAATGACTTTATGAATTTCTTCACTGAGAAAATAGAAAACATCAGAAACACAATTGTAAATATACAATCTATTATGGTGTCTTATGATTCAGCCTCAATTATCGCCCCTCAAGAACAACTACACCGCTTTACAACTATAGGACAGGAAGAGCTAAATAAACTTATTATTGCATCTAAACCAACAACTTGTTTATTAGATCCAATACCCACTAAATTACTTAAAGAAGTGTTACCTGTAGTGGAAGAGCCTCTTCTCAATATTATTAATTCATCTTTATTTTTAGGTCACGTTCCAAGAATATTCAAGCTGGCAGTAATAAAACCTCTTATTAAGAAACCACAATTAGATCCAAATAACCTAGCAAATTACAGACCCATTTCAAATCTTCCATTTATGTCTAAAATACTAGAAAAAGTTGTGTCCGCTCAATTGTGCTCTTTCTTGCAAGAAAAATTTCAGTCAGGATTCAGACCGTATCATAGCACAGAAACTGCGCTAGTTAAAATTACAAATGATTTACTTTTAGCTTCTGACCAAGGCTGCATCTCAATACTAGTTCTACTCGATCTTAGCGCTGCATTTGATACTATAGATCATAAAATACTCCTGGATCGACTACAAAACTACACTGGTGTTCAGGGACAGGCATTAAGCTGGTTTAGATCGTACTTATCAGACCGTTACCACTTTGTCTGCTTAAATGGGGAAAAATCAAAGATAACGTCAGTAGACTATGGAGTACCGCAAGGATCTGTGTTAGGCCCTCTACTATTCTCAATATATATGCTGCCACTTGGTAATATTATAAGAAAACATGGAATTAATTTTCACTGTTATGCTGATGACACTCAATTATATATTTCATCACGGCCAGATGAAACCACTAACTTATCTAACTTGACAGAATGTCTTAAAGATATAAAATACTGGATGGCGTGTAATTTCCTGCTATTAAATTCAGATAAAACAGAGGTATTACTTATTGGTCCAAAAAACTACCCACGGAATCCCTTACAATACAACTTTAATTTAGAAGGATGCCCTGTTACTTTATCCACTACAGTAAAAGACCTGGGTGTCATACTTGACCGCAACTTGACTTTCGAAAATCATATTTCATATGTTACAAGAACAGCCTTTTTCCACCTTAGAAACATTGCTAAGCTACGTAACATGCTATCCGTTTCTGATGCAGAAAAGTTAGTTCATGCATTCATGACCTCGAGACTAGATTACTGTAATGCTTTATTAGCTGGTTGTCCTGTATCCTCAATAAACAAGCTACAGTTAGTCCAAAATGCAGCCGCTAGAGTTCTTACTAGATCAAGAAAATATGATCATATAACACCAATTTTATCATCTCTACATTGGTTACCTATTAAGTTCCGTATCAATTACAAGGTATTGCTACTGACCTATAAAGCCCTAAATGGTTTAGCTCCAGTCTATTTAACGGACCTTCTATCGCCCTACAATCCGTCGCGCTCTTTAAGATCACTAAATTCGAGGCTTCTGGTCATTCCTAGGATATCTAAGTCCACTAAAGGAGGGCGGGCGTTCTCACATTTAGCTCCTAAACTCTGGAATAGCCTTCCTGATATTGTTCGAGGCTCAGACTCGCTGTCCCAGTTTAAAACCAGATTAAAGACGCATCTCTTTAACCAAGCATTCACATAATGCTTACCTTTTATACTACTGCCGAATCAGATCGAATGCATTAATATTATGAACATCAGCTACGCTAATTATTTCTCATCTGCCTTTCTGCTGTTATCTCGGGACGCAAGTCCCGAGGTAAATAGCGTTCGTCAGCTCCAGTTTGTATCCAGCCTCTCACGGAGACTTCGGATGATCCAACACCTGTGATGAGACGACTAAACGCCTGTGAAGAGACGACTCAACGCCGGCGATATGTTATGCCCTAAATTAATACATGATGAACTAACTGTATTTTCTATGTACATTTTTAATGCACTTTCTGTAAAGCTGCTTTGAAACAATGTGTATTGTGAAAAGCGCTATACAAATAAATTTGAATTGAATTGAATGCAGAATGAATGCGCTTGTGAAGGACGCGACTGCTGCTTTGAGTCGATCGGAGGGTCTATGTGCAGAGAGGATTATGGGATTACCATTTATTTATTTATTTTAGGATCACCATCATGGAGGATCCTTGATATTAAAATGTTTGGAAAAGTCATGCAAAAATAATCCCGAGCATGCACAGACTAGAGCCGTCACTGAAGCCCTTGTAGAAACTAATCCACACTTTCTGCTTGAAATATGTTTCTTATATGAGGATCTGCTTCAGTTGTCATGCTGTCACTCGATTACATTAATAGAGTGTTTATGGCAGGTTCACCTACAGCAAAACAGGCACTATTTTTAGTATCAACACCCCAAAGTGAGTAAGAAAGTATTGTATTTAATTCAGCAAATATGACACAGGTTATAGCTTGCTCTATACAAACAGAAGCCGGTTATGGGACTTGTTTTTAACCGTGTTGGTGATAAATAAGAATTGTTGCATTATTCCAAATAAATAGATTAAGATTCACAAACAAATGTAAAGAGATTCACAAAAATGTATCAAATTTACAAATAAATAGATTAAGATCCACAAATAAATTAAAAAAGTTTCTCACAAATAAATTATTTTTGTTTGTTTTTTTTTTAACAAAATTTTGTAAAAAAGAAATAAATTGTTTTTATGTCACAAACACAACTGTGCCTGGCATGTATTTTTGCCGTGCTTTCTGTGCGTTTGTAAATCCCTCACGCATCTGTGGATTTTGAAACACGTCCAGCGTCGCCGTGCAGACGAATCCACAAATACGTGGACTCCACCCACCGTCTCCTCAAGCCAATCAGATAACGGGCACATTGAGCCGGCCAATCATAGTACGTTATTTATTTGTGAGTTTTCTATTTTTTTTGACCCTCTTTACATTTATTTGTGGATCTTAAATGTAATGAGATTCACAAAAATTTATCAAATTCAGTTTTTGAATCTCAATCTATTTATTAGTGAATTTGATACATTTATTTGAATCTCTACATTTGTTTGTGAATCTCAATCAATTTATTTGTGAATTTGATACATTTTTGTGAATCTCATTACATTATTTGTGAATCTCAATCAATTTGTTTGTGAATTTGATACATTTATTTGAATCTCTACATTTGTTTGTGAATCTCAATCAATTTATTTATGAATTTGATACATTTTTGTGAATCTCATTACATTTATTTGTGTATCTTAATCTATTTATTTGGAATTATGCAACAATGTTAACCCCATAATAAATATCATAATATATTAAAGCGCCCCTATCATGGATTTTTGAAAATGACTGTTCGTGTAGTGTGTAATAAAGCTCTAAGTGAATGAAAACATCCTGCAAAGTTGTATATCTGAAAGTGCACCGTATATAAAGTTATTGTCTTTCAAAAGTGAGAGTCGACTCTGAGTCTATGAAATGAATTGTTTTTGAAACGAGTCATTAGCCGTTTCGTCGTGACGTAGCATTAGCATATCGGCCGCGCCCAGTTATTGCGCGTGCAGACGCTGGGAAACTTAAAGCTCAAACCGGAGCTGATTCCTGAACTGGACAGCATCATGTGGAGAAGACGGCGCTGTGCATGATGGGAAGGTAAAGCCAGTTATTTTTCACTCCCCAAGGATGAGCATGTGAAGAATCAGTGGTTAAAATTCATCTTTACCAAGATATCAGCAGTATAATCCTAAACTATTTCTGTGTTCCCTTTATTTTATAATATAGACGACTGCTTCTCAAATCTCGGGAGTTCAATGCAGGATTCACAAACCGCTTGCTCTTGAAAGATGGTGTTCAAAATACTTAGTTTTGAGTTTTATATTGTGTGGGTCTCCTGCTAACTCTCATTATCACTGTCTAACTGAAATGCTGATCAGCTGTGGGCCACTATTATCGAGTCGTCCTTGTGATGGAGGTTGAATAACTAGTTCTTCTAATATTTCATCATCGGACTCGCGCTCGCATTAATATGGTAAAATCGACGTCATTGTTCGTTACTGTGTTTAGTTTACGGTGTAGGAAGCCTCAGGACACACAGAGCTGTCGGTGTTATGGCAATGGGTGTTTATGTTTTTGTACACGGGTAGGCCAATCACAGCAGACTGAGCTGTCTGGCCAATCACAACAAGCTGACTGAGCTGTCTGGCCAATCACAGCAGACTGAGCTGTCTGGCCAATCAGAGCAGATAAACTCGTGGAAAGGAGGGATTTAGAGAGATTGATTCATCTGACGAGCCGTTTTGAGAATCATGGAAAATGTGATGATGTGCAAATGTATATTGTGAGGAAATTAAACAGTTTTTTTTTACTTTTGATGCGTGTAAACATGTTGTAGGACACTCTACAACAACATTAGGTAACTTTAAAATACCATGATGGGGCACTTTAAAGAAGAAAGCCCTGTAGTGGAGACGCGAGCACACACACCTGGTCCGGCTCTGGTTGCCCGTGTCGGTCGTCTCCCCCGTTTGTTGCTGGTATTTGCTCCGTTCCAAGTGCTCCATGTAACTGTGGATCATCTGTGAACCCAATGTTGTGGAAATTTTAATTTTACATTGATCAGTGTTTGATTACAAGGTCATGTGTTTCTGTTCACTTACAATAATGCAAAGGAATGTCATGTGACTTTGTTATTTGGGGACTTTTCCATTTATGCATGTTCATGATGCCTGGGGAAGTAGGAGCATGACTCAAGAAAATGGACCAGGTCAGAGGTCATCTAGGCAAGGGGTTAGTTAGTAATAAATCCCTTTGTTTTCCCCAATGAAAATGATAATGTCTGTGGAAAGTTACTGGGGAGGCATGCCTGGGGGAAAACAGCCTTGGAAGGAACAGTATAAAGATTGCTCTGGTCTGTTCTGTCTCACTCCTTTGCACAGGTAACTCTGTGTACTGGACTGAACCTGTTTGTCCTTGCAAGAATAAATACTTCTCTTTTTATTAATTTGACTGAGTGTCTCTTACGCAGTGATGTTGTTTGATAAGAATTTTTTGCCACAACACCAAACACTCACATAATTGTTTGACGACACGTGCCAAGGCATCTTTAACACAAGCACATGGTTCTTACCTCGGTGTGTCTCTGATGGAGGGCATTGTACTCTTTCTTCAGCTCGGCTTCCCGCTCTTCCAAACGTCCGACTAAAAACAGAGGAAGGTTTACTTGTATGTGTAAGTGTTTAAATTCAGGTCTACTGTGACTTTAGCTTCAGAGGAGAGGCTTTACTGTACGGATCTGAACAGGACAGAAGTTACTCGCTGTAGTGACGACACACAGCCAGAAGGGGTCAGTACACACACAGAAATAAACTCTGCGCCTCCTATTAACTACAGTAAATCTCTCATTATAATGTGTTATAACACTAAAACCTTAAAAACCACACCTGTGATAAATACACCCCAACAATATAGAAGTAGTCCACACACACATGAAATGGGGATATTAACATTGTTTTGAAGCAGGGAGAAAATCCCCATGTGAGCTGATCACTGTGGATTAAAGGAGCAGAAGTTCTTCATCATTAAATATTAATGATGCTGATTAATGGGTTTTAAATTTGACTATCAAGCCTCATAAAAAATGTCTGAGTAGTTTCAGGATCTTCGTCTCTAAAGTAACTCTTAGTGACGATAGTGTGTTGATAATAGTGTAAGATTATAGTTTGATTCTGTATCAGTGAATCGATTCAGAACTCTGATTCAAAAATGTGTTCATGTCATAACTCAAAAATGTTCACTGTAGTTCCTAACACATTTATCTAGAATTAAAATGTTTTATGTTACATTTCTTGATATATATATATACACTGCTGGTTAAAGGTATGATTTTTAATGTTTTTGAAAGAAGTCTCTTCTGCTCACCAAAGCTGCATTTAATTGATCAAAAATACAGTAAAATTGTGAAATATTATTTGATGTTCAACTGTTTTCTATGTGAATATATAGTAAAGTGTAATTTATCATTACTCCAGTCTTCAGTGTCACATGATCCTTCAGAAATCAGGATAATATGATGTTTTGATGCTCAAGAAACATTTATGATTATTATCAATGTTGAAAACCGTTCATATTTTTGTGGAAACCGTCATATTTTGTTTTTTCAGGATTATTTGATGAATAGAAAGTTGAAAAGAACAGCATTTATTTTAAATGGAATCTTTTTTTAACATTATAAATGACTTTAATGTCACTTTTGACCAATTTAATGATTCCAAATGAAAATTTGACCCCAAACTTTTGAAAGGTAGTGTATCTGCATAAGCAAAAAATAATTAAATATCATTCTTCCTGGTTTTCACTGACAGCAGTGCTGAAAACATGCCTTGATTATTAAACATTTTCAATCTACATGGCAACAAAAGCGGTTTTGGTCATAATTACGGTTCCTGGAGAAGTAGTATAATACTTTCTTTTTTTTTTATTAAATAGAAATTGTACAAATGTAAAGCAATTTAGAAATTAGAAAGGCTTTTTAAGGCTGAAATGCTGGCATTTGAAAGTTATTTATGGGAACATAGTAAGTGAATGAAAGTGTGTGTCAATGATAGTCATTCATCATATAATCAGACACTTCTCCAGTATATCAGACTGTAAAATCCTCTGACTCAGATGCCATTTATGGTTACAGAAGGGAAATAGACCACAAAATGAGAAGTTCCTGCAGAAACACAATTGGTTGAACCAGAATATTGAAATGCAGGGAACAGTTTTTAATCCTCATTCAGGACACAGAAAGAGTTGATGAGATTCAGTAGATGTGTGTGTGTCACCTGACAGGAGAGATTCAGTAGATGTGTGTGTGTGTGTGTGTGCGTGTGTGTGTGTCACCTGACAGGAGAGATTCAGTAGATGTGTGTGTGTGTGTGTGTGTGTCACCTGACAGGAGAGATTCAGTAGAAGTGTGTGTGTGCCTGAAGCCTGGCAGTAAAACACGATCATACACACATCATGTGGCCGAGTTCAGCAGCCCTTAATCTGTAATCCAGGTCAGCCCGTTCTCAGTCAAACACTGTGTGTGTGTGTGTGTGTGTGTGTGTGTGTGTGTGTGTGTGTGTGTGTGTGTGTGTGTGTGTGTGTGTGTGTGTGTGCATGTGTGTGTGTGTGTGTGTGTGTGTGTGTGTGTGTGCTCGTGTTTATATTACATTGTGGGGACCAAATGTCCCCACAAGTATAGTAAAACCTGAAATCACCTACATTGTGTGGCCCAGTCAGCGGTCCCCATGAGGAAAACAGCGTATAAATCACACTAAGTAATGTTTTTTGAAAATGTAAAAATGCAGAATGTCTCCTGTGATGGGTAGGTTTAGGGACAGGGGCAGTGTGTGTGTGTGTGTGTGTGTGTGTAAGGGGACAGAATATACAGTTTGTACAGTATAAAAACCATTACGCCTATGGAGAGTCCCCACAAAGATAGCGAACCAGACGTGTGTGTGTGTGTGTGTGTGTGTGTGTGTGTGTGTGTGTGTGTGTAGTAGGGCCCTATGAAATCCGTTAAATTTTTTTACCAAATTCCCAAATTTTTCTGGACTCCCATTTTAAGGGATAAATAATTTTTTTAATAATTAGAAAGCATGTCCAATTAATTGAAATCATGAAACTTAGACAATTTAACAACTATTTATTAAACGTTTTAAAAAAAAAAAATCTGTGTTTTCTCTTTTCTGGATTCCATTTCAATGGTTTAATTAGATTTTAATATTCAATTATTTAACAATCAATGATTTAGGAATCAATTCTATGATTTTTTTTTCTTTTTCAGAAATTTTGTGTTGTGTGTTTACATTTTTCTGGCAATCAAATTAAGCCATAAAACATTAATTTAACTGATCTTTTAATCATATACAATTAAACCTAAACTGCAGGTTTGTAATGCTGTAATAATAACAACAGTACAGTGGCAACGATATGCGTCTGTTCATTCAGACAGGACGCAAGTGTGTCATGTAAAGTTCTTTAGTGCGCTCGCATAATTGCAATGTGAAACTAGGGTTGCAAAGTTTCCAGAAACTTTCCAGGATTTTCCAAAAATTTCCAGGATTTTTGGGAAACATTCCAGGATTTTTGGCAAGTTTCTGGAAATTTACCGGAAATGTTCAGCCCCTTTGCAACCCTATGTGAAACCAAACCAAAACTTACCGAATATATAAAATGTATCAAAACATGAACTTTCAGGAGTGAAAACACCCTTATAGGAGTAGTTCACCTCAAAATGAAGATTTCCTGATAATTTACTCTCCCTAATGCCATCCAAGATGTTCATGTCTTTCTTTCTTCAGTGGAAAAGAAATTAAGTTTTTTGAGGAAAAGATTTCAGGATTTTCATCCATATAATGGACTTCATGCGCAACATGTTCAAGTCCAAATCAGTTGTTCGTCTTGTGCTGGTCTGCGCCGCGCCAGGCATTACGTCATCAAGGTGGAAACGCCACACGTCACGTGATCCAAGTTATCCGTCTGTGTACTCCGGTTCAAAAAGGCAGGGAAATATTCCATCTCATTTTCTCCTCCAACTTCAAAATCATCCGACATCTTTGTTCAATTTTTTTTTTAAACTTTTTTTTTAAAATAATTGTGACGTTTCCACCGTGATGACGTGATGCCTGGCACGCTTAGACCAGCACAAGATGAACAAATGTGGTTATAAAAAATATAAATGTTTATTTTTTGTATACATGTATAATGTATATAAGGATGGTTTGGCTGGATAAGAGCCGCTCCTCAGCTGGGACCGAGCTCAGCCCAGTGAAGCACTTACAAGCCTTTTAAAGGTCCCGTTCTATGCCCCTTTTCACAAGATGTAAAATGAGTCTCTGATGTCCCCAGAGTGTGTCTGTGAAGTTTCAGCTCAAAATACCCAACAGATCATTTTTTACAGCATGTTTAAATTGTCTTTTTTGAGGACTCAGAAAAACGCGCTGTTTTAGTGTGTGCCCTTTAAATGCAAATAAGCTCCTGCTGCACGACACAGGGGGCGGAGCTTCAAGAGCTCGCACTCAGACTCTTAGGACAATTTCATCTCATGGAATAATGATAACATCAGCAACTCTCAGTAACGGTGTTCATTTCGAGTCGGACAATAATGCCTACAGAGTCAGAGGGCTGTATAGAGATGGAACAGGTATAGTTTAGTAGTTTAATTACGGTTATTATAACGTATTTGTCATCTGCTTGTATGTATCCATTATTTATTAATAGCCTACAAGTCTGCTGTGTCAGACCAGGTCCAAATGATGATCAAACATATACTGATGAGTTTAATAAAGTTTATTGTACATCACACAAAAGATGAAGCGTCAGTTTTACTTCAGAAAATCACCGTAAGACCTGAGTAAACACAGTAAGTTATAAGAAGTGCGCGAGTTGAGGGAGTTGAGGGAGCATTCCCGTGGGCGGAGGTTAGTCAGAGAGCTGTTCTACTGACGTCATTAAAAACGGAAGTAGAGCGATGTAGTCCAAACGAGCCGTTCACTGTAGGCGACTTCTGTTAAATAAAATATCTCGCTTGGCATTGAACTTTGAGCTTTATAATTTTACAGATATTATTTATACTCTAACAACAACATTACACACTAACTTAAGTTTGAAACATGGGATCACGAAGAACGGGACCTTTAAACTGCATTGATTTGGATGCTTTAACAATTTGGTTACCGTTGAAGTCCATTGAAAAATCCTGGAATGTTTTCCTCAAAAAACTTAATTTCTTTTCCACTGAAGAAAGAAAGACATGAACATCTTGGATGGCATTGGGGAGAGTAAATGATCAGGAAATGTTCATTTTGAGGTGAACTACTCGTATAAGCTGCAGCTGCTAGTAAAACTGTAACTTCTGTAGAGCGCTGAGGCGAGGGAAAGCGGTTCTCTTACTCTGATCCGCGTAGTTCTTGGTCTTGAGCTCCATCTGTCTGGTTTGGGCCTCCAGGATCTGCACACGGTTCTGGAGATCCTTCTTGTCTTGCTCTTGCAAGTCCTCATACTCAATATATCTCTGGAGGAGACAGAGAGACATTTCACACACACTGACGTACATTTTTAGTTTGATGTTTTTTCATACGAGACGTTTCTTCTGCTCTCCAAGGCTGCATTTATTTGCTCAAAAATAAAGTTAAAAACAGTAATATTGTGAAATAAGGGTCTTATCTAGAGAAACCATCGGCATTTCAAAAATAAATAATTTTTTTTACGTTTTATAAGCACAAATTCTCGCGTTGCTCGTACCGAGTCAGTGTTTACGAATGTGAGGAAGGAGGACCATATACACATATTCAAATGTCTTTGTGTCAGTTTATCGTTTAAATGCCCATTTCGTGTGCGTATCCTGGGTGTTTTAATATTAAAAAGGCTAAAAGAACATTTCCGTCAGGACAGAAGCGTGACCTTTTCAACGTAATTGTGTATTACGTGAGTCACGAACGCGCATCACAGAACAGAGCAAGGTGAGCATTTGTGCTTATAAAACTTAAACTTTGGGTCCTGTTGAAGTCCATTATATGGAGAAAAATCCTGGAATGTTTTCATCAAAAACCTTCATTTCTTTTCGACTGAAGAAAGAAAGACATGGACATCTTGGATGACATGGGGGGAGGAAATTATCAGCAAAAGTTTTTTTAAAAGTGAACTAATCCTTTAAGTAGTGTTAATGAATGGTATCTTATTGTAGTTTTACCAAACTATACAGGAGATAAAACATGTTTTATTTGACTTGACTGTACTTTCATTTAATCCAAAGCACTAATTGCATGTTTAGTTTCTATTGCTTTAAATGTTTTGTGCATTATTATTTACTTTACTGCCTTGCTTTACCTTGAGTTTCTTATCCTATTTCTGTGTGATACATGTATCCCCTGTGATCTTTGTTTAATAATAAAAAATAAAAAAAAGGGAAAAAATTTAAATACTGTGAGTATATAAAAGTCAAGTGCAAAACACGGTCACCCCAGCAGTCCGAGTGGGACGTGACCAGGGGTCATTTTCATGATGGGTCAAAGCCATTTAACTCTTTCAGCCGGTCGAAGCCAGAGACAACAGCTGCTATCAGGCACTCATTCCTGCTTCACTCTCTCATACACTAAAGATGAACGAGCCAATGATGGGCGAGTCAGTGTGTTATTTCCCCTCCTTCAGACACACACACACACACACACACACACACACACACACACACACACACACACACACACACACCTCTATTGTTAGATGTCACCCAAGCCCTGCAGCAACATGAATGAGCGCAATGGACCACCACACGAGGAGCTGCGGTACCTGCCATTGTGTGTGTTTGTCATGTGGATGTATGGATGAGTGAAAATCAACAGGCACACCACATTATTAAAGGTGCACCAAGTAGTTATTCATATTAAAAACTTTTCTGACAAGTAACAAAATTCCTGTCCTGCTTTGACCTTTCCTGAATCCACTAATGAGAGGTTTACATTTCAGCATCCAGACCAGCAACTGGTTAAACCTATAGGACAACAATTAATGGGATCATTATGGGTTTTTTTTTTTCCGGGCTTTGAAATAGTTAATATTTCTGCCTCATGCCACGAGAATGGGCATTTTCAGAAAAAGGTGAGGTAGATTCCTTAAAAACGGTTATACTACAGGGCTGCTGAATGCTTGAATCTAATTGGTTGACAAACATTTTAATGAGTGCGGTTATTTTCAGGGAAACTCACGGCTAAAGTAGTTCCAGCAGATTTTGACCACGTTACAGCTCCATATCACTACGCCAAAAGATTTCAGTAATTTCAAACTACAACAGCAAAAGAACCAAAACCCACAATGACACTGACCAAGCAAATAAATATAGTAAACAATAGGATAAAAACTATTATTACAAATTATTTCCATGTTTTTATGTTATTCTGTACGGAAAGCACACATTCTCTCTCTTCTGCACAAACACACACACATGCAGGACAGACACACACACACACACACACACACACACACACACACACACACACACACACACAGAAACGTGTTCTCAGCGCTGCTCTGATGTTTTTATCAGTAAAATAGTTTAACAACGTGAAAGCTACAAGACATTTCTCACTAGCAAGGAAATAACATTGCTGTTCTTGGAATTAGCAATGGAGGCTTGGAATGAGATGCATACGAAATTAGTCTAACACACAAGAGCGTTTTAAAGGACAAAACATGAAATGTCTTAAAAAAACAACAACTACTGAACAATGTGTTGAGGTGTGGTAAGTAACTTAAGTTTAAGGGTAATAATTAACTCCGGGCAGTTGAATTATTGAAAAATAATGCACCGCATTACCACCTCAGGTCGAATAATTCAACGGCACATTGTCAATTATTCCTTGCGTAATTAATTAACAAGCTTACGTCTTTAGTCTACAGTGCTCCTTAAACTCAGATTTTTTAATACAAATAACACAAACTCAGATGAACAACAGTGCATAAGGTCATCTTGCCTTTATCACCCCTAAGAGTGTGAAGCACATACAGTATATTTGTCAGCCCAGGCTTTTAATCGGACGCCTACGTGCGTCTGCAGCTCACATGAGCCTCTACATGATGTTATCAAGCAATTGCCTTAAACTTCACACAGAGAGAAGTGCATCTGTGTCGTGTATCTGCTGATAAAAGGACATCAGAGAGTCCTGACACACACGTGTGTGTGTGTGTGTGTGTGTGTGTGTGTGTGTGTGAGGGTCTTATGATCTCAGAGCCGTGGGTCAACACGTCTTCATGAACACACCACTGTATATCAGCGTTTATCCAGACTGAACCCTTACTGCCATGCACAACATTAACATCATAACAGATGGAAGATTTAATTCAATTCAATTCACATTTATGATATAGTGCTTTTCACAATACACATCGTTTTTAAAGCAGCTTTACAGAAAATGCATGAGTCCACATTGCAATTTAGAGTGATCTGTTATCAGAGGAAACGGTCTAAGTTATGCATTTCAGAAATGTACATGCACAAAATAACAAGTTAGCTAAAAATTTATTAATTTAAACAATGTAATAATTTAAGGCAGAAACAATGAGCTCATTGAAGTAATGAAGAACTGCCTACTTCCATTACTACATAGTTTGTATTATTTACAGCAAGTAAGTCCATAAGTCCGTAAGTCCATTCTCAAACAATATTTTATTCAGAGGATGCATTAAATTGCTCAAAAGTGACAGTAAAGACATTTAATGTTACAAAATATTCTATTTAAAACAAATGCTGTTCTTTTGAACTTTCTATTCATCAAAGAATCCTGGAAAATAAAATGCATCACAGTTTCCTGTTTTCAACACTGATAATAATCATAAATGTTTCTTGATCATCAGATCATCATATTAACCTGATTTCTGTAGGATCATGTGACGCTGAAGACTGGAGTAATGATGCTGAAAATTCAGCTTTGATCACAGGAATAAATTACACTTTACTGTATATTCACATAGAAAACAGATGATTTTTTGTTGCCTTTTTCACATATTTTAGAAATCATCATAAATTAGGTAGGCCAATCATTTGAAAGCTTAAACTCAAAATTCATCCTGTGAAAACCGTTTTGAAATTGGACAATATGATATCATGGAAATGTCACTTTTAGCAGGCTCCTCCCCCTAGTGGGCGGTGCCATGTTTCATATTACAAAAATTATTTGAACTATTTTATAAAAACAATCCAGAAATTTTTAATCCAGACAATACACATATCGTCAGAAAGGTCTGAGTCTCAAGGTTCTATATTTGGCAACGCTTTTATGATAGAAGTGATATTGTGAAAGAATTGTATTAACATGTTACAGGAGAATGCATAAACATGTTTTTTCGAATGTGGGAGTCACATGGTAGCTCATTTTTGTATTAAGCCTAAACAAAATCTCATAGGAACTTTAATTTTTGTGATATCAACTTTAAATTAGGAACCCAGCTTGGTTAGACATATGACTTTATAGGAATTTTAGAGTAAAAAATATTTTGTGAAATATATATTTTATAAAATAGGTTAATAAATTTGCTTTACAGTAAACTTAAACGTCTATAACTTTATTACACTTTAATTTTTTAAAATGCTTTCACTTCAGCAATAATCTGCTGAGTGTCTTCTTTAGAAAGAGAGAGAAAACTGCAAGCATTTTGCGGAAGAACATTGTTTTGGTTTTGCTTCGTCTCTGCTTGACTGTGCAGATGTTTATGAGCATTCACAATAGATAATGCTGTACAATTCAGCAACTTATGGCAATTTATCTGTTCAATAAAACAACTTGCTCTCCTGTTGAGCAATAAAAACACCATCATCTCCGCAAAGCTTTTACAACATTTCAAATCCCTCAGTTTTCACCATCTCTGAAAAGCTGAGCCAATGTTGATTCTTGTTTTATTACGAGCTCGGTCTCGTTCTCTTTTCTCCAGGAGACACTCCTCGGCGTTTGTTTAAAACTGGTGATTCTGCAGATTTAGCGGCTCAATGTCAAACTTTCTCACTTGTTGTGACAACTAATCTCTGCCACAAACACACACACACACACACACACACACACACACACACACACACACTTTAGGGAAAATGTCATACTGCGATTATTGGGGTCAATATTGTGATTGCGATAGCGGTGTAATAAACAAATGATTTCATGAGTCAAGGTTCTCAAGGAAAATGCACACACACATTGGTGATAATGCTGAAATATGTATTTCTCAACTCAAACTAAATTACAAAAACAAGTCTCATGTCCCAATCACACAATTATAATGTCCTCATTATAATGTTATGTAGACTATATGACAGATTTGCACTGCAGAAGTTGCCCTTAAACTCTATTTTCCTTTTTTGAAGTGATTTCAACCATATTTCAAGCAAGTCAAAACCATCATGTTGAACAGTGTGGATCTGAAGTGTCTCAGCTGGAAATAATACATTATTTATTGGCTTTAAAGATATCAGACAAATTTTCTTATCAGGCCGACAACAATAACAAAAAAATTCTCATATATCGGCCGATACCGATATGGTCGCAGATATATTGTGCGTCCCTAGTACCTTTAAATTGTAATAATATTTCACAATTGCTATTGCATTTTGGCCCAATAAATGCAGCCTCGGTGAACAAACTTCTTTCAAAAACATTTTAAAAATCTTAACTACCCCAAATTTTTTGTTAATTAAGGCCAATTATTGTATTTAGTCATAAAACTCTCTATGTAAACTCCTTTTGCAAGAACAATTTCATTTAGGAAATTCTGTCATCAGTGTGTCTCCTAACAAGTGGGCCATAATTAACTAGGGCGGTATTCTGGTGTTAACCATTACCACAGATCAGCACTTAAACAAAAACCATATGACTGCTTATGAAATTCCCAAAGCAAAATATGATATGATGTCTAAATTGGCTTTAAAACCGGAGAACTCACTCACGGATTATTATGCGGGTCAGAAAATAACATGCATAATTTGTACGTGAAAGGCACAAACTTGTGACTAGTAGTAGTTAACTGGAGCAAAATCTAATAAGAGCATTAGCGTTCAAGCCAGAGCTCGCTTTATAAAGAGACACGTTTTAAAATGGACTTGTTCTTCTCCGGTCACAGCAGATGTTTCTGAAGCGACACTGAAGGAAGTCCTTATGCACGATTTACAAACACCGAATTCAGAGCCAATCTACAAGACTTCCAGCTAAGTCCGCGCCGCACAGGCTTGTGAAAGCGAGCACGTTCATCATATGATGCGGAGGACAGCGCTCATATGAGCAGAGGAAGAGTGTCCGGCTGCATACAGACTCCAGGCTCTCGCTCCTCATAATATCCCCATTGTGCCTCACAGATAGAGGCTGCTGTGTACGCCACTGTTGATAGAGCTCTCTTTAACTCAACTGGGCTTCCTCAGGGCTCAGAGCCATCGTAACACAGACACGAGATACGCGCCGATAGCAAGGTTTCACTCGCATCTTGGGTGCTCCCAGCTCTGGTCATCAGAGCTCAGCGTTGTGCATGGATTCACTGGCGCTGAACTGGGTTAGGCAGAGTCACGTGAGGTCAGTGTGGTAAATCTGGGAAACATGCATTAAAATTCAGCAAAAAACGGTCTGTGGCATCCTCATAATCTCTCGCTTTGCTTAAAACTTAGTGCAGCTTTTTGTTATTGGTTTAAATGTAGGGATGCACGATATATCGGTTGATTTTTATACGTGATATTTATAATGTTATCGGCCTGATAAGAACATTTGTCTGATGTATTAAAGCCGATAAATAATGTAGTATTTCCTTCAGCTGAGACACTTCAGATGTGCACTGTTCAACATGGTTTTGAAATATGAAATATGATTGGAATCACTCCAAAAAAGGAAAATACAGTTATGTGCTGTCATATAGGCTATAAAAAAATGATAATGAGAACATTATAATTGTGTGTTCGGCTTTTATATTGAAACTTTTGTATATTATCGGCCAATATATCGGTTATACATAAAGAATTATCGGTTACTGGTATCGGCCAAAATGTTCATATCGGTGCACACCCAGTTTAGTGAGAGTCAAAATATTTATTAATAAACCCAGTAAAGCCAAACAGTTATTGGAACCTATAGACAAAATCTAAAAGAAAATCTAAAAGTTGTTTTATGTGATGAATCAGGCTTTTATATGGTTTAAATACTACGACATAGTGAGAAGTGATAAGAACGTGACAGTGACGATGATCGCCATGACTTATAAAGAAATGCATTTATTTTTTTCTGATTATTGCTGCATTTTGGTTAGCATTAGGATAGTGTGCGGTCCAGACTGGAGAACTAAAGTGTGACGATCAATCAGACGACAGAGGGAGTGTAGGAGATTGTGTGCATTTTATGAAGTTTATCAGCTAAGTTGATCATGTTGATCATTTAGAGGCTCTAGAAACTCATGTATAGTTTCAGTTATATGATACAGTAACTTTATAGAGAAGGTGAACAAGAAGTTACATATAACTGTGAAAGTGTCTTCTCTTGTGTGCAATTAGTTCTGCGCTTCCATTAGAAATGCTAAGCCTTATGTACAATTTCTTGGAAAACGACACATTGCACATTTGCTTTGTTGTGAATTCACTCTGCCTAACAGCATTAATTTAACCTCAGAGATCTCTTTATGGAAGATCATGAAGAGTTATGTTTTTCCTTTAAATGTGAATACGTTTGTGGTAGGGCTGCAACGATTCGTCGACGTTGTCGACAAAAATCGATAATAGAAATAGTCGACAATGAATTTTATTGTCGACGTTGTCGCCAGACATGTTTTTTTTTCCGACCGGGAGGCATCTCTCTTCATTACAAGTCTGCCGAGAGTCGCGCATGCGCAGTAGCTTCTCTGCTGAGCTATAACATAAACATACAGAAATGGCGGCGTCCAACGCAGCAGCTGCGCGTACCAAAACCTTTAAAGTTTGGGAGCATTTTAGCCTGGATACGGCGAATAAAAAGATTACCTGCATGGTTTGCAAAGCAGTCCTTGCGTATCACGGCAGCACCTCGGTGATGCACGAACATCTGAAGAGAAAGCACGTCGGACAGCTGAATGAAACGGAGTTTGACTCGCCTCGGTAAGATTTAAATAACATGGAAGCCAATACGTTTTGTTTTGGATGTACATTGTATATTTTATAAGCGTATTTTCGGTAAAAAAATAGAATAAAAAAAGGGATTTAACGTTATGCCCGACTGTGCCTGACAAAAGTATTTTAAATTAAATGCATGCAGTCTGAAGAAGAGAGCCACCATGGACCCCTTTCTGCAAAAGAAGCAGACGTGCACCCCACAACAGGCGAATGCCCTCACTGAGTCAGTATTGCAGATGCTGATCTATGATATGAGGCCGCTCTCCATGGTCGATGGTGCTGGGTTTCAACACCACCACCACCAGCCTGAACCGTTGATACAAGGCAGGATGGATCCATGCTTTCATGTTGTAGACGCCAAATTCTGACCCTACCATCCGAATGTCGCAGCAGAAATCGAGACTCATCAGACCAGGCAACGTTTTTCCAATCTTCTATTGTCCAATTTCGATGAGCTTGTGCAAATTGTAGCCTCAGTTTCCTGTTCTTAGCTGAAAGGAGTGGCACCCGGTGTGGTCTTCTGCTGCTGTAGCCCATCTGCCTCAAAGTTCGACGTACTGTGCGTTCAGAGATGCTCTTCTGCCCACCTTGGTTGTAACGGGTGGTTATTTGAGTCACTGTTGCCCTTCTATCAGCTCGAACCAGTCTGGCCATTCTCCTCTGACCTCTGGCATCAACAAGGCATTTCCGCCCACAGAACTGCCGCTCACTGGATGTTTTTTCTTTTTCGGACCATTCTCTGTAAACCCTAGAGATGGTTGTGCGTGAAAATCCCAGTAGATTAGCAGTTTCTGAAATACTCAGACCAGCCCTTCTGGCACCAACAATCATGCCACGTTCAAAGTCACTCAAATCACCTTTCTTCCCCATACTGATGCTCGGTTTGAACTGCAGGAGATTGTCTTGACCATGTCTACATGCCTAAATGCACTGAGTTGCCGCCATGTGATTGGCTGCTTAGAAATTAAGTGTTAAGGAGCAGTTGGACAGGTGTACCTAATAAAGTGGCCGGTGAGTGTATATATATATATATATATATATATATATATATATATATATATATATATATATATATATATATATATATATATATATATATATATATATATATATATATATATATATATATATATATACACATACACATACATGTGTGTTAAAATAGCTGAAATACATAACTTCGTTTTAGTAAAAATCATAGTAGCTGCAATTATTAAAAATGTAAAACTTGTATGTTGAATTGTTTCTGTTGACATGTAGGTTTTTGCATGTTAAATATTTTCAAAAATCTAATTTTGTGTTTAAAGGTAAAGCAGATCCTAAAAGAGGTAAACAGCTCCATCACACTGACAAGTGATGTTTGGACCAGCCGTGCCACAGAGGCATATCTTGGAGTTTCGTGTCATTTCATCACCAAAGACTGGCAAATGAAGACTTTGAACCTTGCCACTCTACCCCTGGAGGAGAGGCATACTGCTGCGAACATCATGATATGGATGGAAGAGGTGATAGAGAAATTTGACATCTTGCCTAGCAAAATTAAAGCAATAGTACATGATAACGGGTCTAACATGGTGGCGGCAGCTCGACTCCTGGAAGAAAAACACGGTTGGTCTTCAGTCCGCTGTGCTGGCCACACCCTCCAACTTATCATCAACAGTGCCCTCAAAGAGCCCAGCATCAACAAAGCTACTGGTGCTGCAAGAAACCTAGTTGAGCACTTTAGGAGAAGTGAGCTGGCAAATTCAAAACTGAAGAAGAAGCAGCAGCAAATTAACACCACAGAGCACAAGCTGATCCAGGATGTCAGTACACGATGGAATAGTACCTATTACATGGTAGCAAGACTCCTGGAGCAGCGCTGGCCAGTCACTGCAACTCTCTCAGACCCTGAGGTAACACCAAGAGGCAAGCACTATTTTGACCTGAAACCAGAGCAGTGGGTACTACTTGAAGAGCTGGTGCAAGGGTTAGGGCCTTTTGAATGTGCTACCGTTTTCCTCAGTGGGCAGGAGTATGCTACTGCTTCATGTCTTCCACAGCTGGTCAAAGGGCTGCAACGGTCCATACAGCAAACCCAGTTTGAGACAAGCTCAGGAAAAGCCTTTCAAGCCATTGCAGGAAAAGGAATAAGTGAGAGATGGGAGAATCTTAACACTGTGTCTGCAGAGAGAGACAACCCACTTGTTCTTGCAGCTGCCATCGACCCAAGATTCAGAAAGCTGAAGTTTATCTCACTTGAAGATGGCACAAGGGTGCAAAGTACAGTTGAAGTTCTTGCTATCAAAGAAGCAAAGGCCAAGACTGGGCTACATGATGACCCTGAGGAGCTACAGCAGAAGAAGAGGGGTCATATCCCAGGGGGAAAGTCAGCGCTGGATAACCTGCTTCAGTCTGACACTGACAGTCTGAGTGAGGAAGAGGAAACCCAGGAGGACAAAAAAATCCAAATGGTGAGGAGGGAAGTTCAGATGTTCTTCACAGAGCCACCAATAGCCAAAAAAGAAGACCCTCTCAGCTGGTGGAGCGAAAATGAGGGGCGTTTTCCCACACTGTCAAACCTAGCAAGATCTCTTCTGTGCATTCCTGCAACATCCACCCCTGAAGAGCGAAACTTCTCAGCAGCAGGAAATATCTGCTCCCAGAAGAGAGCAAGTCTCACACGAGACCATGTGGATATGCTGACTTTCCTCAATATGAATAAACTGAATGACATAGCCTGAGCCTCATGTTGATTTTAAACTTGGTCTGTCCACCATGACAGGTTTGTGTCCAGGTAGTATCACACAGTCCATGTTTACAACTTAAATTCAGACGACTCTGAAAGCTTATTTTAAAACCGTTAGATTTCATAATGTTGAGACGAGTTGTAAAGTTCTTTTGCAACAGATTGACCACTGAATGTATTTCACAAAATGCACTTAATATTTTTGTTTACTGTTTTATTGGTGCTAATGTGCCTGCCCCTGGTTTACAGGAAGAAAATGTTTACTTGATTTTAATTTATTTTTTCTTATGAAACAAATGTGCCTGTCCTTTATAAAAATGATAGAGTTTCTTTATTTATGCATTTATGTCTATACTGACCGAGCACTGTGCCTAATTGGTTTTAGACAGGGCATTTTTATTTACTTTTAGTATGAATCGGCCTATCAGCAGCAAAGTTCAATAAAATATGCATTTTTCATTGAAGTACCCCCTTCTTTCTTGTTTACTATCATTTTCCACAGAATTAAAGCAATCTCATGCTAAATTTTAGAAAAATTTAATACTTATTCGATTAGTCGACTAATCGTTTCAATAGTCGGTGACTAGTCGACTATTAAAATAGTCGTTAGTTGCAGCCCTAGTTTGTGGTTGTATTAAAGATCGACTGATAAAAACCCATCCACATTTTTTGCCTTTTAAAAGAATATTAGCTGATCTGTCTATTTCAGGTTGAGTGTGCAGTTCACGAGCGCTTTACACCCTAGGCAAGAAATATAGATTGTTTCCCCTCCATGGCATGGCAGGTACTTTTATACAGTATAGATGCTTCCAGGAAATGTTAAATCACACAAATGCTCTTGCATCTTATACAAAAACAGTCCTCTAAAGAAAAAAAGCCTTTAATTATGAATTATTAACTATTACATTAGCCTACTGAACACTGAACTAATATACTATGTTAAAATTTGTTATATAAAAACACTGAGCAAAATGTCTTTCAGCAATGTCCTTTGATAGAACTTGCTGCAAATATCTTGTATTTAAATTATAATGCATTGTAGCACTCATTCTAGTGCAGGTTTCAAGAAGGGTCTTGGAGCATTTCTGGTAAACTTGCTAGTGAAGTAATTCAGGGACTGAAAAGAAACGAGGGAAAGCCTCAGAAATATCCTGACTGGAGAAAGGACCTCAGGAAGCTTCTCTTCCGGTGCATTCAAAGCCAGTCCCGGACATTTCCTTACAGAGTTTAGAAACCCAAATGCAAACCCAAATACAAACACACGTTTGAGCAATGCATTGCACTCACAACGTTCTTGAGTCCATACTTCACACTTCTACTGCTTTACTATGGCATTAACAACCCTCAATGAAAAAGTTACCATCAAACGTCTGTGTCATTAATAGATTTTTTGCCGCGTTCATTTCATCCGGTGGAAAGCACTAATTGCTAACGGGGGTGTTTTCAGAGCACTGCTGTTTCACAGGTACAGTCCGTCTTCAGAACACCCCCCTGTTTACACTTCTGTTGGTTTAGCCCAACCCTCTGGAGAAGAGACCGATTGGAGAAAGTAGGCTACTAGAAGGTTTGCTGAATATTATTTATTTAATTGTGAGAGCGTTTAATTCATAACCAGTCCTCTTCTACCATGTCAACAAAGACATCGGCGGTGTGGCAGCATTTAAAAAAAGTTAATAGTCTATTTGTGTCTCCGCCGCGAGCTGAGCTCCTGTGTTCGGCTGCACTGATAGGGTCAGTTATTATAATACATATGACAAAAACAATTGTCTAAATTGTTGCATATTCCTCAAAAGTTCTCGTGATAATATCACTAGTTGACAACAGTACTATTTTCGGAAATCCTAGGCTATGATATTGCGCATGTGCACGTGATGCAACGCCGACAGACTCATGTGTCAGACTCATTTCAGTGCAAAATAATTAGGTCAAAAACTATTTAATATACTGCAAATAGCCTACTAGTTTTATATGTTTATTTATAATTCATTTTGGCGGACAACAAGGCTACCAAGTACTGCCCACAGTGTGCAGCTAATTAATTTAATGGGTTTTTTCCTAACGTCATTTTTGGTCGAAAATTTCAGGACTTCAGTCGACCAAGATTTATCTTCATTTCAGTCATTAACCCAGATTGCACTTCTGTTCAATTTGCTTGATGTTATTGCGGTTTAGGAATGAGAATCATAATTATGGAATCAAATACTTGTTATAAAATTAAAATTTCGATTCCTCTTATCGATTCTTTTGACTTTAAACCATTCAAACGCGAGACGAACACGCATCCAAAACACGCTCACAGAAAATGTGATTTTACTCTAATATTCCTGCTGCCGTCTCTATAATAACCAATCTTTTATAATAACAAAAGACAAAGTAAACCCCTTCCATGTAAAGCGCTTTGAGGTCCCAGAAAAAGCGCTATATAAATGTAAC
>JAULUF010000014.1:1915000-1920000 GCA_031834385.1 Semotilus atromaculatus
AGAAGCGCTGCGCTGTTACACTACGTGAACTCACTCGAGGCCCACAGAGAAGGAAATTAATAGTTGAATAAAGTTGATATTTACAAAAAGTATTCTGGTCGCTTGATAAACTTCAGATTGAGCCACTGTAGTCACTGGACTATTATAACGATGTCTTTAATAACTTTTCGGGGCCGGCGAGTTTCAATCCCATAGAAGCCTATGGAGGAGTGATCCAGCTCTCAGATTTAATCAGAAATATCTTAATTCATGTTCCGAAGATGAATGAAACTCTTACAGGGTTGGAACAACATGAGGGAGAGCAATTACTGACAGAGTTTTCATTTTTGGGTGAACTATCCCTTTAACATGTTCTCAATGGCATTCGCTGTAAAAAGCTCGTAGATCACATTAATTAACAGTACAACCTTGTCTATCGCTCACAGCCTCGCTTTCATACCTGTTAAAAATCAAAGATGGCACTGCTGTGAATAATCATCCTGCTTTAACTCTGAACACATCCTGACCAATGCATTTCCATGACTTTCCCAGTTGTTTGTGAATACCGGATAAGGACTTTCATAGAGACTGCACTCCAAAAAATCCCCTGATATATTGTGAACTGCTTCAGCTGCTTCAAATTCTATATTCTGTAAATTTAAAGCAATAAAATTTTCCGATTTAGTCAGTCTGAATACTGGCGTTTTTATGTTCAAAGTTAATAGGAAAATAGTGCCTGAAAATGTACTATGTTTGTTTGAAAAGAGGGAACAGAAATATAATCTAAGAGGAGAGAACATGTTTAAAAAACAAATGGTCAAAACAAACTTTAAGATGAACACCATCTCGGTAAAAGGGGTCGACTTGTGGAATGGTCTCACCGATGATCTTAAGAGGAGCAATTCCATTCATTACTTTAAAAAACAGTTTAAAATCCAAATTTTTGACAAATACTCGGATGTTTAAGAAAAAATTGCTCAAGATAAGTTTATGTATAATTGTTGTGTTTAATTTTAATAACACAAGTAAAAAATAAATATTTGTAATCAAGTGCAGATGTTTGAATGTACGTATGTATATATGTATGTATATGAATATGCATGCAGTATGTGTATATAGGAATGTGTGTATGTACACATATGTTTATGCACGTATATTGTTTATGTTTAAATTTTGTTGGGTAGATGTTGTTTGTAAATAGGGTAGGCGTAATAAGCCACGGCTTCAGCCTACACCTGTTCGGTTACCTTTTTTGTTTGTAATGAATTTGTTGTATATACATTCTGTTTTTTTTTATGTTTAGTAACCGAATAAACCTTAATATCTTAATATCTCAGGTGTGTTTAACGAGGGCTGGATGTAGTTTGAACCGGTTTGGAGGAAAGGAAAGTAGATTATTTGGGTGTTTTAACTTTATATTAACAGTTGGTTAAATCTCAGTATATTAAAGGGTTAGTTCACCCAAAAATGAAAATCATCCCATAATTTAAAAGCCATGTGACTTTCTTCTTTCATCTAAACACAATCTATACACAAAGAGTTATGTTATATTCCAAAGCTTCCAAGCTTTATAATGGGAGTGAATGGAGCCTGAGATTTTGAAGCCCAAAAAAAAAAATCTTTTGACTTTACGTTTTTGAAAGAAAAAATATATCCATATTTATAATAAACTATAAATCAGTGGTTTCCGGTACCGGCTGTACGCAAGTCTAGCTCCAGCAGAAGAGTGACCTCTGACCCGACACATGACCTCTGACCCGACGCATGACGTATTGATGAATTCAGAAGAGGACAGAGCAAAACAAAACACTGGTCATGAATTATAACTCTAAAACAAGAATTTTTAAAGAGAAATGTGTGAGGAGCTTGAGCTTCTTGTTTGAGTTTACTCTACTTCTACATCATGTGTCGGGTCAGAGGACATGTGTCGGGGTCAGAGGTCATGCGTCGGGGTCAGAGGTCACTCTTCTGCCAGAACTAGACTCACAAACGGTCGTTACCAGAAGCCAGTGATTATAGTTTATAAAGTTAAAAATATGTATACATTTCTTTCAAAAACACATGGCTTTGCTTCAGAAGGCCTTTATTAACCCCTGGAGTCGTGTGGATTAGTTTTATGATGGATGGATGTGCTTTTTTGGGCTTTAAAATCTCATTCACTCCCATTATGCATGGAAAAGCCAGGATATTTTTAATACAACTCCGATTGTGTTTGGATGAAAAATGAAAGTCATATACACAGTGGATGGACGTGTAAATTATGGGATAAGTTTCATTTATTTAATTTTCATAGGTGAACAAACAAGTTTTCTGTTATAGCCAACAAACGATTTGAATGCAGTTACAGAACACTCGAAGTGCTTCTGACTCTTTAAAATCTTTAAATATATGTATTGAAATTGAAATATACAGCGCAAATACATAATGTGCACTGAAATAAAGACCTAAAAATGTGTTTTGGATGTTTTCTTTCCATTAGCCTGGAAGAAAACCTCAAAATAGACATCAAACTGACCAGTGCATGTAAAAAAAAGAAAGAAAGAAGGTTTTGATTGTAGTGTCTCGCACTGAATGTTCACAACACAGTAACGTTAGACTTGGGATAAATATGTTGATGACTCTGCTTTGACTCACAGACCAGCACCACAGCTGATGTTCCCTCAGACACTTTAGGGGTCAAATCTCAAGGTTTATTTACATTCCGCGCGCATATATTTCACTTCAATCGACTCTCTCTGCTTTAGAAGTGACTTTTAAAGCTCCTCAAGTGGCCTAGTTTGACTAATTTTGACCCGTGCTGTCAGATATCCCTCCGCCCGTGAACCTCACCTCTTCTGCGCTCTTCCTCAGCGCTTTCTCTCGCTCGTACTGGGTCATGAGCTGCTCGTTGTCCTCCTTCAGGAGCTCCAGGTCCACCTCGTGCTCCTGGTTCACCGCGAACACCGAGTCCAGGTTCTCCAGAACCGCCACGACCAGCGGCATAAGTTCCTTCACAACGTCCTCGTCGTATTTACCGATCATCCGCTCGAACTCGCGGTAAATGGAGCTCGCCAAGCCGGACACCCGCTCGGACATCATCGCAGAAGTGCCCGGGTCCTCCTGGTAAAGCATACCGTCCTCCAACTCCATCTTTACTTCGCTTTTACTTCGTTTTAACTTTACTTTAAGACGCTAGCAGGAGCCAGCTCGCGCGCTAACCGTTGAGATCTCGGTTTACTAGTGTTGGACTACATTTACGAGTAACTTATTTTTTTTTTTTAAGCCACTTCAACATTAAGAGGAATAAAAACCTCCGTTGTCAAGCTAACTCGTCTCGGTTCTCGGGGACAGTTATTTGACCGGGATAATCTGCACTAAACGGCAGTCGTTAAGTACTAGAGTCCCGACCTGACCGTCACATGATGACGTCACGCTCCACTGGAGGAGGGGGAGGAGCCAGCGCGTTTGTTGACACCCTTCAAACTGACGCCTTTTCGGTTTGTTTGTTTAGTTTGGACTCTAGCAATTGGCATTTAAATATTTGCATATAAACATTGCAATTAAATAGCTTGTTGATTGAAAATTACATGTTATTTTATTACCTGCACGTGTCAAGAGGGAATCAACAAGTGACCACAGTTTCTGTAATCTATTTTCACAAACTTATATGCACACGCACACACTGTATATATTTACACACATACGTACATATATATTAATACACACATACATACATGCACATACACACAGACACATATATATATATATATATATATATATAAATATATATGTACACTCACACACACACATATGTATATATACCTATATGTAAAACACACACACTCACACATATATATATATATATATACACACACACACACACACACACACACATACATATTATAGCAACTGTGGTCACTATTTCACAAGAACTACTAATAAACATGCTTTTTTTTTTTATCTCACTTTTTTCAACATGGACCAGACCAATTTTTCCTCAACATTTTTTATTATTGAAAAATGCATGATACCCTGAAAACCCTGGGCCGGCTGCTGTGGAGTAACTGAAGCCCAGGGAGTGTTTCATGCGTTTGGTGCCATGCATCAGAGTCTCGTACGGCGGATGCGCTTGTTTCACTGATCTATAATCAGTGCAAAACACTCTTTTTGGCAAATGATCACACAATTCCCATGTGACAAAGACACATCACAAAAACATAACACCACCATTACACTCATGACTCATAATACAGATTTTTTTGAATCGCTCATCTTTGCACAATCATTAAAATGAAAGGAATTCTCACATTTGAACACAGCATTGCAAATAATGTCATGATGGGGGACTATGGAAATACATCAGTCGATGAAGCACCACTGGGATCGTAAGGCAGAAATAAATACGCATGTTGAATGTCTGGGACGTGCTGCAGCTCAGATGACGTTGAGGTGGCTGTTGCTCACGGAGGACGGGCAGAGCGCGGACGGCTGATCCCGGGTCAGGCTCCTCAGGGCCCGCAGGACCACGTCAGGCATGTGATCCGCCATCATCCTCGGGCTGATCAGGACATTACAGAACGACGTCTCGCTCGACCACTCCGCACGGTATCTCACCTGAGAGAAGCAGTGTCTGTGTGTGGAGGAGAAGCCAATTTGGGATTAAATGTGACAGACATCAATCAATTTGAATTGCTTTTATTATTATTTATTTTTTATTTTTTTTTACTTTTAACTTTTTTCTAATTTTTTATTATTTATTATTATTTTAATTATTATATTTTAAACACTTTTTAATTAAATACTCTTTATTTTTATTATATATTGTATTCAATTTTTATTATTGCTATTTTTTATTTTTAAGATACTCTATAATTAAATACTCATAAATATTTTTTTATAATTTATTTTAATTATTATATTTAATTTTGTTTTTTACTACTAGTATAATTAATTTTTTTAATACTCTAAATACTCTTCTACTTATTATATATTATTTCATTTTTAAATGTTCTTTTTAATTTTAGTTTTTTTATTATACATTG
>JAULUF010000014.1:1925000-2002500 GCA_031834385.1 Semotilus atromaculatus
GTGTGTGTGTGTGTGTGTGTTCGTTTGTGTGTGTCTGTGTGTGTGTGTTTGTTTTTGTGATATATGAGGACACAAATGTGTATAATGACATGCATATTACACTGGTATTACAACTTAAACGTGACTTATGAGGACATTGCATGAGTCCTCATATTTCAAATAGCTTAAAAAATTTTTTTTTTTTAATGTAAAATTGCAGCATGTCTCCTGTGATGGGTAGGTTTAGGGACAGGGGCAGTGTGTCTGTGTGTGTGTGTGTGTGTGTGTAAGCGGAAAGAATATATAGTTTGTACAGTATAAAAACCATTACGCCTATGGAATGTCCTCATAAATCACAAAACAAACCTGTGTGTGTGTGTGTGTGTGTGTGTGTGTGTGACATTACCTCATCAGGCCCCCTGGTGGAGAGAAAGCGAAGCACTCGAGTGTGGGGTGTGTGTGTGTGAGTGTGTGTGAGTGACATTACCTCATCAGGCCCCCTGGTGGAGAGAAAGCGAAGCACTCGAGTGTGGGGTGTGTGTTGTGCAGAAGCACAGCCAGCAGAGACGCCGTTCCTGCACCCAGACTGTGACCTGTGATGACCAGCTTATACTCCTGCACACACACACACACATACACACACACACACACACACAATCACAGCGAGTCCACTGCCAGAGGAGAATAACGCTCAGGTAAAGCTCTTACAGGTGCGATGTTGAACGCCTGGCTCAGAATCCCATCGTTCACCAGTTTCTTGTAGATGTAATGCGCTGCTTGAGAAATGCCCTGTGATACAGACAGAAGTTCAAGACAACATCTGATATGCTTCTGATGGAGTTGATAAATGTGATAAATATAAAGTGTGCTCTTGGGTTCAGACACCTTGTGAGCGTAGCAGGTTCCCGAGACGCCCTCGACAGAAACGTTCTCACACTCAGCGGAGAGATCCGTCAACACGTCCTGCAAACACACATCACACACAAACCTCAAGAACAACATAATCATGATTCTGAAGCTGGAAATACAGAATTATTTCACACGAATATGCTTGATCTCTGTCACTGACTAGATATAATTAAAATAACGTAAGCCACTTTTACTAGTAACATCAGACATCTGGCATTATCAGGACACAAATATTCCCCCACTGCATTATTATACATTATATAGACCATTTTGCAAGATGTAAACAACACTGGTCCAGAAACACTTCCTGTTTCAGTTTGTAACTGGTTTCTTTATTTCACATGTAAAGAAAACATCTTAAAGATGTTTGTTTAACTTTTTGATTCAATTTTATATGTTCTGTTGGTTGTGTTTTATCCCAACGTTTATGTAGTGTTAAAAAACTGAAACAGGAAGTGCTTCTGGACCAGTGTTGTTTACATTTAGCAAAATGGTCTATACAGCAGTTTAATGTAGTACTGACACTAAAACTGAAAACAGAACTATATGTAACTATACGATACATATTGTCAATATCCATGATACATATTGTTGCATTTTTGTATTGCGATATATTGTGACGATATATTACACCCCTAGCGCAGACCGATCGGTGTATGACACGAGTGATATAAATATGAGACAAAAACTCATACTGGGGCATTTTTGCCCTGATATCTTGAATTTTATGGTAATTGTATCTGCATTATATAGGCATAATTTTTATCTTGTTATTGTTTCATAATTAATCAATTAAATAAATGTGTTAAATCGAAAGCCCTACATATTATAAAAAGTCCCTTCAGGAATGATTGGCAGACCTCAAGAGTGTAATTTGTTTATGGAAATCTGCAGATTTGTGTACGAGTGAAGGATGTGAAACATGTTTGCTTTCTTTCCTCAGAGAATCCTGATGATTGTGTGTGTAACGATGATTGAGCCTCACCTTAAGCGACAGCGTTCCCCTCACAGCAACAAGGACCGCCTCCCGCTTATGATCCAACGCCACGAAGAACGGGATCTCGTAGATCTACGGGATAAAAACACATTGCTGTAGATATTCTGAAACGCACTGCATAGAGGCGGACATATTTTTGGGAATCCCGCGGGATGGGAAACAAAAATCATCATTAATCACGTGATTGGGACGGGGGAATATCAGCGGGACCGGGAATCGTAATAACACTATGATACTCATCTTTATTCACAAATATACCGCTTATATAAATAAACTATATATTTAAGTTTGGGAATGACGTGCTCCACCCGTAACCGTCGGGGGCGGTAATGCATGATAAAGTTGGTGTGCCAATAATATAAGAGGAGAAGAGGCTTCCTGTGCAGTTTGTAGCCGCGGAAATTTTAAATCATAATCAAAACGGAGTCAGACGTGAAAGCCACAACTACTGTCTGAAAATGATACCTCAGTTGTGCTCTGACATTTCTGGCCGGTCTTAAAGGTTGTATTAGTGATTTCAGGCCCAAAAATAAATAAAAAAAACAAATTAAACAGTGTTCCAACCAATCACAGACAGGGGCGGGTGTTGTGAGGTTTAGAGCTCGTTCACGGCTGGACGCGAAGTCGGAGCAACACCCGCCCTGTCGGTGATTGGTTGGAACACTGTTTGTTTTGGTTTTGAGTGATGGTGTACCCATTTGTTTTTGTGTGCAGATCTCAGAGCCTAGGCTGCCTACAGAGACGCGGTTTTTGGACGGCATGCTTATGGGGCGGGCAGCTAGCGGATCGTTGGGAAAGATTAGGTGAATGTGATCATTTATTTTTGGGCCTGAAATCGCTGATACCACCTTTAAGTAACGGTCTAAGTTGAGAAAGGAGGTGTGTGTGTGTGTATGTGTGTGTGTGTGTGTGTGTGTGTGTGTGTGTGTGTGAGTGTGTGTGTTTGAGTGTGTGTGTGTGTGTGTGTGTGTGAGAATGAGTGCGAGTGTGTGTGTGTGTGTGTGTGTGTGTGTGTGAGTGTGTGTGTTTGAGTGTGTGTGTGTGTGTGTGTGAGAATGAGTGCGAGTGTGTGTGTGTGTGTGTGTGTGTGTGTGTGAGTGTGTGTGTTTGAGTGTGTGTGTGTGAATGAGTGCGAGTGTGTGTGAGAGTGTTTGAGCATGTGTGAGTGTGTGTGTGCACTTACTAAAACTGTGTGTTAATAAAACATAAAATAACAAACTACATTTTGGATTTTTATTCAACTAAGATGGGCATGCTGTGATCAGTACTGTATTTTTTACTGTAAGTGACAGATTCCGTGAGTGGGAGAGAATGGGAGTCATTCTTCTGGGATTGGGACGGGATCTCGCCCAGTTTCCCGTGGCAGTGTGACGGGAGCGGTCTGAAAGCCTCGGCTGCACACGACGGACCCGGAGACGTCACCTGGTTATGAAAGCTGATGTGGATGAAGTCTCGGTACTGGAGGCCTGTGCTCTGGAGGATAGAGGAGAAGTGGCAGCCGAGAGCGTCTCCTCCGACCAGATCGTACTCCGCCTGACGACTCCGACAGCTGAAACACACATCAGTCAGTGCCTTCTGCACTTAAAGGGACAGCTCACCCAAAAAGGAAAATTAGCCCATGATTTACTCACCCTCATCCTAGGTGTATATAACATTCTTCTTTCAGACGAACACAATCAGAGTTATAATCAATCAAATAGATGCACTTTTATGATGGACAGATGCACTTTTATGATGGACAGATGCACTTTTATGACGGATAGATGCACTTTTATGACGGACAGATGCACTTTTATGATGGATAGATGCACTTTTATGATGGACAGATGCACTTTTATGATGGACAGATGCACTTTTATGATGGATAGATGCACTTTTATGATGGACAGATGCACTTTTATGATGGATAGATGCACTTTTATGATGGACAGATGCACTTTTATGATGGACAGATGCACTTTTATGATGGACAGATGCACTTTTATGATGGATAGATGCACTTTTATGATGGATAGATGCACTTTTATGATGGACAGATGCACTTTTATGATGGACAGATGCATTTTTATCATGGAGAGATGAACTTTTATAAACTTCAAAACAGAAACACCCATTCACTGCCATTATAAAGCTTGAAAGAGCCAGGACAGTTTTTAATATAACTCTGATTGTATTCGTCTGAAAGAAGAATGTCATATACACCTAGGATGACTTCAGGGTGAGTAAATCATGGGCTAATGTAAATTTTTTGGTGAACTAACTCTTTAATACGGTTAGCGAACTTTAGCAAACTTTATACCCACCAATCTCCACTGAGTTTGCAGAGCCCCGTGAGCGGGTGTGAGTAGACGTACAACGGCCATCCATACGCAGCGGCTGCAAACTGCATACAGTGAGTGGCTTTCTCCAGCTCAATCTCCAGATCCTCCCTCTGGGAAAACACACCAGAAGTGGCGGATCACTGCATGCACGGAGTATACTTCACGCGCATTAAAGGAGGAGTTCACTTCAGAATTAAAATTGATAATTTACTCTCCCGCACGTCATCCAAGATGTTCATGTCTTTCTTTCTTCGGTGGAAAAGAAATGAAGGTTTTTTGAGGAAAACATTCCAGGATTTCCTCCATATAGTGTCTTCAATGGTCCAACGGGTCGAAGGTCCAGATGTGAGTTTCAGTGCAGCTTCAAAGTCTCGACACGATCCAGCCGAGGAATAAGAGTCTCATCTACACAAACCAGCGACATTTATAACAAAATACACATTTATATACTTTTAACCGCAAATGCTCGTTTTCAGTTTTCCGTCCACGACTTCACGGATTACATAATCACGTCGAAAGGTCACGTGTGTTCCGGTTCAGAAATGTACGGTACTGTGAAAAACTCATTTTCTCCTCCAACTTCAAAATCGCCCGACATCATTGTTTTAACTTTTATTTTTTTGTAAATAGCGTTTGAATTAGTCTTCGCACTAGGTCGGTTTTTCCTCCTACGCCCTGTGTGATTATATAATGTGTGTCACATCACAGCTAGTGCAAGACCAGCATTAGTGTTAAAAGTATATAAATGTGTATTTTGTTATAAATGTCGCTGGTTTGTGTAGATGAGACTCTTATTCCTTGGCTGGATCGTGTCGAGACTTTGAAACTCACATCTGGACCTTCGACCCGTTGGACCATTGAAGTCACTATATGGAGGAAATCCTGGAATGTTTTCCTCAAAAACCTGAACAAAAGACATGAACATATTGGATGACGTGCGGGAGAGTAAACTATCAGGACCTTTTCATTCTGGAGTGAACTCCTCCTTTAAAGGTCCCATATTGTACAACTTTCTGAAGTTTTATTTTAGGTTTTGATGTCCTTAAGAATATATATTTGCAGTATAAGTTCCAAAAACCATCTCAATATATTTTTACAGCTCCTTTCTCAGGAGCTCTGCCAAGAACAGGTCGATTCTGGCCTGTCAACTTAATATTCATGAGCATCTCTTCTGATTGGCCTGTTGTTTTCTGAGTGACCCACCATTGGTGGGAGTGGTGACTGAAGGCGGGGACTGATAGTTGTGACATCACAAATATACGTAAGTCACAACAGCTTGTGAAAAGGCACAGCTACTTTGTGCAGGCGGTGTGCATTTGTCTGTGAACTGATTGTTTTGAAATTAATATGGTAGTTTCATAGCACCTAGACCTCTGTTATCATGAAAAAAAACAGCAAATTTCAGTTTTGACAATACCTTTAACCATTGCAATCTCCCTGTAAAGCCTGGCATATTAAATAATAATCAGAAATATGTAAGTTGCATATCAAATATGATAGAGTGGGCTTTAAAGGGTTAATTCCCAGTAATAAGCTCAGACTCACTATCGGGGATGACGGGCTGTGGGCCAGGACCTCGTCAGGGTCTCTGCTCTGCTCCATCTTGTCCTGTTCCTGATGAAGAAGAGCCAGACCAGCAGCGATATCACTGGGAACCAGGTCTGTGTCCTGGAAACAGGTCAGGCAGTGTCAAGAATATTTATTATCGGTATCATTTAGATTATCGGTACCGATAATATTGATTTTTTAATTGATCACTATTGGCTGATACTGTATATTTAACTTTGCATGCTCATTTCCTCTTTCCTATTTTAACATATAGATTACCTTTATTGTCTTCTAACGCTCACTTCATCTTAAAAAAAAACATCTCAATTAGCAAAACTCAAAATAAAGTCACATTTTTCATATTGCACATTACAACGTTGCAATGCCTAAATTCACTCACTGTTTTTATTTCATTTAGACAATATATTTTAATATCAGCATGTATCACATTATTATAATAATTAATTTGACAGTCAGAATTATAGGTAACACTTTACAATAAGGTCTCATAAGTTGTTAATTCATTAGCAAACATTAATTAATTAACAATGAGCAACAACATTTCATCTTAGTAATGTATAATAAATGTTAAGATTGTCATTAAAATGAATAAATGCTGTAGAATTCTGTATTATTCATTGGTAGTTCATGTTAACTAATGTAGTTAGTGACGTTTAGAAATGAAGCCTTATTGTAAGTGTTATTATCCCAAGTCATTTTCATATCATTTGCAAACATGGAAACAGGAGTTTGAGTGCACTACTTTTTTGGTTTCCAAGCACTACAATCATGAGCTCACGTATCAAACAACATCTTTATTATCTTTTAAATAAAAAAAAAAGTACAAATATACTAATAAAACAAAATGGTTTAAATAAAGTGCAGCACATTAACGGCAACTTTAAGTATGGGAACATTAACGAAGCCCTAGAATTTCAGTGCACAAAAGAGCAAAAAGACAGAGGGCATAAACTTATTACATGATAGCAGAGAAAATCAAAGGATTTTTTATTTGTAAAATGTAAAGCATTTATTTCATTGTAACTAATTACAAAGAAATTATAGACCATTCATTATGTTAAAAAACACTGATTCATTCCGGAACGAAGCAAGGTGGTAAACAAGGAAATGATTTTAACTTTGAACATATAAGATATATATACAGGTCCTTCTAAAAGAATTAGCATATTGTGATAAAGTTCATTATTTTCCATAATGTAATGATAAAAATTAAACTTTCATATATTTTAGATTCATTGCACACCAACTGAAATATTTCAGGTCTTTTATTGTTTTAATACTGATGATTTTGGCATACAGCTCATGAAAACCCAAAATTCCTGTCTCAATAAATTAGCATATCATGAAAAGGTTCTCTAAACGAGCTATTAACCTAATCATCTGAATCAACTAATTAACTCTAAACACCTGCAAAAGATTCCTGAGGCTTTTAAAAACTCCCAGCCTGTTTCATTATTCAAAACCGCAATCATGGGTAAGACTGCCGACCTGACTACTGTCAGAAGGCCATCATTGACACCCTCAAGAGGGTAAGACACAGAAAGAAATTTCTGAACAAATAGGCTATTCCCAGAGTGCTGTATCAAGGCACCTCAGTGGGAAGTCTGTGGGAAGGAAAAAGTGTGGCAAAAAAGGCTGCACAACGAGAAGAGGTGAGCGGACCCTGAGGAAGATTGTGGAGAAGGACCGACTCCAGACCTTGGGGGACCTGTGGAAGCAGTGGACTGAGTCTGGAGTAGAAACATCCAGAGCCACCGTGGACAGGCGTGTGCAGGACATGGGCTACAGGTGCAGCATTCCCCAGGTCAAGACACTTTTGAACCAGAAACAGCGGCAGAAGCGCCTGACCTGGGCTACAGAGAAGCAGCACTGGACTGTTGCTCAGTGGTCCAAAGTACTTTTTTCGGATGAAAGCAAATTTTGCATGTCATTCTGAAATCAAGGTGCCAGAGTCTGGAGGAAGACTGGGGAGAAGGAAATGCCAAAATGCCTGAAGTCCAGTGTCAAGTACCCACAGTCAGTGATGGTCTGGTGTGCCATGTCAGCTGCTGGTGTTGGTCCACTGTGTTTTATCAAGGGCAGGGTCCAATGCAGCTAGCTATCAGGAGATTTTGGAGCACTTCATGCTTCCATCTGCTGAAAAACTTTATGGAGATGAAGATTTCATTTTTCAGCACGACCTGGCACCTGCTCACAGTGCCAAAACCACTGGTAAATGGTTTACTGTGCTCAATTGGCCTGAGCCTGAACCCCATAGAGAATCTGTGGGATATTGTGAAGAGAAAGTTGAGAGACGCAAGACCCAACGCTCTGGATGAGCTTAAAGGGATACTTCCGCTCTGGAAAGATGAATGTGTATTTAAAATGGGACATTTATGTAGAAGAAATGTGAAATTATTTTTGAATTTGGAGCCTTCTAGACTGAGAAAAGCCAGAAAATGTATTTTTGGCTCATATGGATGAAAGACATAAGAGGTCACGCCTACCGGTAACAGAGCGCAGCTAGACAACTAGGGAGTCTCCGTGATGAGTCTGCCCGTGATTACGAGATGGCTCAAAATGTCTGGGATTCGGCTTTTGCGTTATACAGTCGCCATTCATCATGTTTACTGTGGCGAGCAGGACGAGTGAGGGCCGCGGGAGAACGGCGCGAGGCCGGTGGCGTGATTACTGATGAGACGCACCAGTCTCGTATCTCTCACAGAGGAGCGGGAATTTTCATAGCAATGTTAAAATGCACATCAACCGATCACTTGTTTAGCGTTCATGTAAACACTACATTCAGATTCACCAATCGGAATGAAGTCAGTTAGATTGAAACAAAATTAGACAATGAATGACGACTGCAGAAATCAAAAACTGAATCCCTTACATTTTGGACGATCTCGAGGCCGGATATGTCCGGGAAAAAGAGGATGTAAACCCCTACTACTCAGCTTTCTCCACAGAACAAGAGCCTGCTAGGTTAGCTTCCTAATAAAAGATAGCTGACAGCCTGACTATTTGATCATTCTGTGACTGAGATCCCACCCTCTATGGGCGGGTTGAAAACTTGCTGAACAGCGGCTTCTACTGGCTGTAGTCTTTAGCCTCTAGACAAAAAATCCTCCGATGACGCAAAATGACGATTTTTGCGTCATCGGAGGATTTTTTCCAGATTAAAAATACATATCTCAGGGGGATATGAAGGGGGGAAGCACGGTAATTCGAAAATACTACTGGTTTTCTACTGATACAAAGCTTAATGCTAAATCCTGAAGTAACCCTTTAAGGCCGCTATCGAAGCATCCTGGGCCTCCATAACACCTCAGCAGTGCCACAGGCTGATCGCCTCCATGCCACACCGCATTGAAGCAGTCATTTCTGCAAAAGGATTCCCGACCAAGTATTGAGTGCATAACTGAACATAATTATTTGAAGGTTGACTTTTTTTGTATTAAAAACACTTATTTTATTGGTCGGATGAAATATGCTAATTTTTTTAGATAGGAATTTTGGGTTTTCATGAGCTGTATGCCAAAATCATCAGTATTAAAACAATAAAATACCTGAAATATTTCAGTTGGTGTGCAATGAATCTAAAATATATGAAAGTTTAATTTTTATCATTACATTATGGAAAATAATGAACTTTATCACAATATGCAAATTTTTTGAGAAGGACCTATATGTAAGGAATAATTGACGACAGGCCGTTGAATTATTATAAAAATAATGCACACCCGAGGTGGTAATGCGGTCACGACGCGAAGCGGAGTTACACCTCGATGTGCATTATTTTTATAATAATTCAACGGCCTGAAGTCAATTATTCCGCTTATACTACAGTTACCACACCTCGAAACATTATCCAAATAATGTATTTCAAGACGTTTGTAAAGTTTTTGTCATTAAAACGCTCTTGTATGTAGAACTAATTTCCTGCGCATCTAATCCCATGCCTCCGTTGCTAATTCCAAAACGTCATTTTAGAGTTAGTAACGGAGGTGTCCCCAGCATTAGTCTGCTTCTCTGCTATCACTCAACGACTGGCTGAAACATTCTCTGACTGTGTCCATCGACTGTCTGCAGCAGATTTTAAACCCAGACTGCGATCACAGACTTTGGGCATGATCAATCATAATAAATTACATTCATAACCGGCCTTACAGTATATGTCCCCGGCTTTATGCAGTTATTAATGCATGTATTAGAGAGAGAGAGCGAGAGAGAAGCATATGTGCGTCAATATTATTATTTATTTGTTAATTCAATTCGTTTTAATTAGTTCGTTCATGTTTTTTTTTCTTCTAATATTGACAGTAGATTAGACTAATAAATGAAACACAACGTCCTTTTAACAAGTATAGGCCTATCAATAATGATTTATTTGTTATAGCCTATTATCTGCAATAATTACGAAAACCCGTGCAGCAGGACTATCAATTTATTTATATAGGCCTATTCAGTTTAATTTTCTATTGATTATAGATAGGACTATACTTTATTTATTAAAATTAAACTGCATGTTTCCAATGATTGTGAAGTTAGACATCGAACATGGCAGATCAAGCGCATGTGGATACATACATGTTTTTCTTGTTATGAATTGTATCCTATTTTCCGTTATTACAGTCGACTACGCGAAGTGATATAGAACTGTAATGCGGTCAAGACCTGCTGGAACTACTTTAGCCGTGCGTTTCCCTGAAAATAATTGCACACCTTAGAACGTTCTCAACCAATCAGAATCAAGCATTCAACAGCCCTGTAGTATAAATATATATATACACTACCGGTCAAAAGTTTTAGATCAGTAAGATTTTTTATGTTTTTAAATGAAGTCTCTTCTGCTCACCAAGGCTGCAATTATTTGATAAAAAATACAAAAAAACTGTAATATTGTGAAATGTTATTACAATTTAAAACAGCGGTTCTCTTACGAGAGGTTCTCTCGTATTGCGTAAGCTAGCTTACGCTACGGGAAAGATTCATCTGCAGCAGAGCATGAGCGGGCTAGCTAGCAGCTCATTGGCTCGCTCACAGGGAACTGCTTAAGCCTATGAGGAGACGCGATTGAACTCTCGTCCAATGAGAGTCGTGATGCTCTCATTGCGTCATAGCCCGCCGAAGCGGGCGAGGTCAGAGAGTATAAATACTGGCGTCTTAGGCTGTAACTCTGATTTTCATCTCTTCAGCGAGGCTTTTCGCATCCGCTGATCTGAAGGAAGCCGCCGTCGTCGACAAGGCAACTTAGCGAGCACCTAGGAGTCTGAAGAAGCCGGCCGTCTTCGCCACCTTCAGCCGTCCTGCAAGCTACCGCCATCCGACGGATTATATCCTTTTTCCTTGTGTTATATTGTATCTGTATTTACTAAAAGAGCCGAGCGTCTTTTTTAAGATGTCTCGTCCTGTTCCTGCGGTTCATGCCGCGCTCCCCTCGAGACTGGAGACCGCCACGTCATCTGCGCTCTCTGTCTCGGATTGGAGCACGCCGAGCTCGCCCTCGCTGATGGCGGCTGCGAGTTCTGCGAGAATATGCCGTTGTCGACCCTGCGGGCTCGACTCCAGGCCTCAAAAGAAGCTTCCGCGCCGCCTCTGACTTCGCCGCGGAAGAAGAAACGCCGCTCACAGAGGCCGCCGGAACCCCAGCCTGAAGCGTTCATCCCGCCGGAGCCTGTCGCCTCCCGCTCTCCGTCTCCGCCGCTACCGGACATACAGCTGCCGCCGAGTGGCCGCTCTGTTGCCTCCGAGGACGCCGCGGACATGAAGGAGACATGTTCGCTTCTCGCTTCAGACAGTGAGGAATGGTCCGGTTCTTGCGCTTCTTCGGCCCGTGAATCCACCGCGACCCGCGCTGGCATCGAGGAGGAACTTATGCGCCTCCTATCTCAGGCCGTCGAACACCTCGGGCTTGAGTGGTCCCCTCCCCCCGAGCAGACCACCAACCGCATGGACGGCAGTTACTTCCGCCAGCGCTCGACTCCCGCCACTAAACGGGCCGCGCCCTTCCTGCCTGAACTGCATGCGGAACTCTCTAAGTCCTGGAATGCCCCGCTCTCTGCCAGAACTCGCTCTGATTCTTCCACCCCGCTTCGCGTTGTGGACGGAGCCGCTGAGAAGGGCTATCTTTCTATTCCTCCTGTAGAGGACCTGGTCGCTGCACACTTGTGCCCGCCCTCCGCGAGATGGCATTCATCACCTGTGCTTCCCTCCAAAGCCTGCAGAGCGACTTCTAGCTTCCATACCCGCGCCTATTCAGCCGCCGGTCAAGCAGCCTCTGCACTTCACTCCATGTCCGTCTTGCAGATCCTACAGGGTGACATACTCCGCGAATGGGACGAGAACGGGAGAGACCCCCCTACTGTCGCGGATTTGAGGAGCGCCACGGACCTTGCCCTGCGCGCTACAAAATCTGCCGCTCAAGCCTTGGGAAAGTGCATGGCCGCCATTTGTGTGGCTGAAAGACACTTGTGGCTCACACTCGCCGACATGGGAGATTCTGAGCGCGCCGCTTTTCTAAATGCTCCGCTCTCTCCATCCGGCCTCTTCGGATCTGCCGTCACAGGTATTGTTGACCGTTTCTCCGAAGTTCAGAAAGCTTCCCAGGCCATGAACCTCTTCCTGCCTCGTCGCGCTAGCTCCTCTGCAGGCCGCTCACGTGACCAGCCTCCTGCACGAGCCCCACCTCAGCGCCCAGCTCAGCACAGCCAGACTTCTCAGCGACGCCAGGGCGGCCGCCCTCGCCCTCGCTCTCGTTCTGACAGCCGCCACAGACCGCCGCCGCCCCGCGGGCCGCGGCCTAACATCACGCTGAAGCCTGATCACTCGAAGTCTGCCTAGCACAGCTGAGAAAAAGACGGCGCTCTCCCGCTGCGGCCGGACCGCCGTCAAAGTACCGCCCTCTGCTAGTCCCCGCGCACGCGGCTACTACAGTAGTGTATCCTGCCATTACCAAGCCGGTTTCCCTTCCCGCTTGCATGAGCACAAACGCCGTTTTCACGGCGACCCAAATAAATCTCAAAAAGTGCAAAAAGACATCTTGTGTAAAAAATGTGCCCACAACACTGTGTTCACTCATACACAAAAGCACACCAGCTCCCGTGTCCCACACAGAGCACACTCTTATAAAGCGGTCCCGACCCGCTCGAGTTTCAGAGTACATAAAAGCGCCCACGGCCCCGTGTACGCTTCCCCCCTCTGTTCACTCTGTTACACGGCCCATAAACTCCTCTCTGAGTGTAAGTCCCGTTGTTATAAGCACTATGAGCGCGCGCACTCAGCCCGCCATGTGCAGCGACGAGGACCGGGTAGCCATTCACCCCCTAGCTTTGCGCTTCAAAGCGTGGGAAGATATTACAGGGATTTCCCAGTGGGTGCTAAACACAATAAGGCTAGGCTATCGCTTACAGTTTCGCCGCCGCCCTCCAAGTTTTCGAGCGCGACTAGAAACTACTGTGAACCTAGAAGCGGCGACGCTGCTCCGTTCAGAGATAGCAAAACTATTGTGCAAAAGGGCTATAGAGAGAGTGCCTCTGTCTATGAGCGAGTCGGGGTTTTACAGCCGTTATTTTCTTGTTCCCAAGAAAGACGGCGGCCTCAGACCAATCTTAGACCTCAGAGTGCTGAACAAAGCTCTCATGAAGAGACCGTTCAAAATGCTCACTATCAGAAAACTCCTCGCGCATATGCGCCAGGGGGACTGGTTCATTTCACTAGATCTGAAAGACGCTTATTTTCAGATTCAGATAAATCCCATTCACAGGCCTTTCTTATGTTTCGCCTTCGAAGGCCAGGTTTATCAATACACAGTCCTTCCGATCGGCCTATCCTTAGCACCTCGTACGTTCACGAAGTGCATGGATGCGGCGCTCGCCCCCCTGCGGAGTCAGGGGCTGCGAATACTGAACTATTTGGACGACTGGCTGATTTTGGCACAATCACAGAGAGAGATACTGTCTCATCGTGCAGTTCTCCTCGACCATCTGGAAGTTTTGGGCCTCTCTGTCAACTGGACAAAGAGCGCACTTCAACCCAGTCAGACTATTTCCTTCTTGGGTATAGAACTAGACTCGGTCAGGATGACGGCTCGCCTGTCAACACAGCGCGCGCGCCGTGTTCAGCGTCTCGCCGCATCTTTTCAGATGAACAGACTCACACCTCTGAAAACTTTTCAGAAGGCGTTGGGCTATATGGCCTCAGCCTCCGCGGTGCTCCAGCTGGGGTTACTGCGCATGCGCCCGCTTCAGCTCTGGTTGAAGAGCCGTGTGTCTCACCGTGCGTGGACCACGGGCCGCCAGCTGATAAAGGTAACGCAGACCTGTATCATAGCTCTGCAGCCATGGACCGTGACAGAATGGTTCCAGCGGGGCGTTTCCATGGGGACCTTTTCTCGCCGAAAAGTCATCTCGACAGACGCATCCAACACGGGTTGGGGTGCGGTCTGCGAGGGCTCACCGGCCTTCGGCCCCTGGTCAGCTCAAGAGAGCCTTCTTCACATAAACTGTTTGGAGATGTTAGCGGTCGAGAATGCGCTCACGCGCTTTCTCCCGCGCATTCAGGGGCACCACGTGCTGATCCGTTCGGACAATATGGCCGTGGTCTCCTATCTAAACCGTCAGGGCGGTGTCAGGTCCAGAAATCTTTTCAGACTGACAGAACGCATATTAGTTTGGTCGCAGTGTCACCTGCTATCGCTCAGAGCGACGCACGTGCCGGGCCATCTGAACGACGGTCCAGACAGCCTGTCCAGGAACCCCATTCCCCCCGGGGAATGGTCCCTGCACACTCTTACAGTCCAGAAACTGTGGCGAATATTCGGCAGGGCAGAGGTGGACCTCTTCGCCTCAGAAGAAAACACCCATTGCCCAATATTTTTCTCAAAGAGCGACGACGCGCTAGCCCAGACCTGGCCCAGCCGCCCGCTTTATGCATTCCCTCCGGTTTCTCTGCTACCACAGGTGCTTCAGAGAATCAGGGAAACACGCCACTCGGTGCTCCTCATAGCCCCGCGTTGGGAGGGTCAGACTTGGTTTCCGGAGCTCACCCAGCTGTCACAGACAGCCCCGTGGCCCATCCCAGTCAGAGCAGATCTCCTCTCTCAAGCTCGCGGCACGATCTGGCATCCCCACCCAGAGCGCTGGGCGCTACATGCGTGGGTGATCAACAACTACCCGTTGCGTTGCCAGAAGGAGTGTTAAACACGATCATGCAGGCTAGAGCGGCTTCTACGAGAAGGCTCTATGCGTCTAAATGGTCTGTGTTCTCAAAATGGTGCACCGACAAAAATTTGGACCCACGGTCATGCGAGGTTCCCTCCTTATTAAGTTTTCTCCAAGAGATGCTGGACAAGGGCAGGTCCCCGTCCACTCTCAAGGTGTACGTGGCAGCTGTTGCGGCGTTTATTGAACCCCGGCGCGGACAGTCACTGGGCAAAGACGGCTTGGTCATTCGCTTCCTCAGGGGAGCTAGGAGGATGAACCCCTCACGCCCCCCTTCGGTGCCGATTTGGGATCTTTCCATAGTTCTCGAAGCTATGAAAGCCTCCCCATTCGAACCACTAAACACCGTGGACCTCAAATACCTTTCGTTCAAAGCCGTTTTTCTGCTTGTACTCGCATCAGTAAAACGTGTGGGAGACCTTCATGCGCTGTCAACTAGCGCTTCCTGTCTGGAGTTTGGGCCCAATGACTCCTTAGTCGTTCTCAAACCTAGACATGGTTATGTCCCAAAAGCGATGGGTACCCCGTTCAGGGCTCTGCCGGCATCCGATAACGAATCTGACTCTAATCTCCTGTGTCCGGTCAGGGCCCTGAGATTATACATTTCTCGCACTGCTCCGGTCAGACGATCTGAGCAGCTGTTTGTCTCGTTCGGTGGGCGCACCAAGGGGTTGGCCGCCTCGAAACAGACACTATCCAGATGGATAGTTGATGCCATTGCAGCCGCATACGCGTCAAAAGACCTGCCATGCCCTCTGGGCATCAGGGCTCATTCCACTAGAGGCATGGCCTCATCGTGGGCATGGTCCAGCGGAATTTCCATTCATGACATTTGTGTGGCAGCAGGATGGTCTTCCCCTTCCACCTTTGTCAGATTTTACAATCTCGAAGTTCCCGCCTTGCAGGCTAAACTACTAGCTATCTAGTATGTTACAGTTTCTCTGGTAAGCTGCACAAAAAGAGTTATTCACACAGACCGGTTCCCGCTCTGTCTCTCTTATCAAGTGCTTAGTACTACACAATCACCGGCCCGCTCTGCTGGCCCTGTCACATGTACATGTATTTTTTCCCACTATTAAGGGTTCCCCCGGGTCTCCCCTGGGACTCATAAGTGGATGCTTAGCACGCACGGCGTTGACCAGGTGTTCCCGTAGCGTAAGCTAGCTTACGCAATACGAGAGAACCTCTCGTAAGAGAACGAATCGGTTACCTAACGTAACCTCGGTTCTCTCTAGATGAGGGAACGAGTATTGCGTTCCCGGCCGTGCTTGTGCTACTAGCGTTCTCGCTTCATTCTATGAAAACCAGAGTTACAGCCTAAGACGCCAGTATTTATACTCTCTGACCTCGCCCGCTCAGGCGGGCTATGACGCAATGAGAGCATCACGACTCTCATTGGACGAGAGTTCAATCGCGTCTCCTCATAGGCTTAAGCAGTTCCCTGTGAGCGAGCCAATGAGCTGCTAGCTAGCCCGCTCATGCTCTGCTGCAGCTGAACTGCGTTGACAATGGATACAAAATTATAGGATCATTTTTTGGCTTCAATTTCTCAGAAAGATGAATCTTTCCCGTAGCGTAAGCTAGCTTACGCAATACTCGTTCCCTCATCTAGAGAGAACCGAGGTTACGTTAGGTAACCGATTCGTTTTCTATGTGAATATACAGTAAAGTGTAATTTATTCCTGTGATCAAAGCTGAATTTACAGCATCATTACTCCAGTCTTCAGTGTCACATTTTTAAAATTATTATAATATGAAATTATTATAATATGATGCTCAAGAAACATTTATGATTATTATCCATGTTGAAAACAGTTTTTTACATTTTTATTTCAGGATTCTTTGATGAATAGAAAGTTCAAAAGAACAGCATTTATTTAAAATATAATATTTTCTAACATTATAAATGTCTTTACTGTATAACTTTTGATCAATTTAACTCATCCTTGAAGAATAAAAGTATTTTCTAATTTCTTTCCCCCAAAAATAAAAAAATAAATTCTTACTGACCCCAAACTTTTGAATGGTAGTGATTAATGTTACAAAAGCTTTCCATTTCAGATCAATTCTGTTCTTTTGAACTTTCTATTCATCAAAGAATCCTGAAATAAAAATGTAAAAAAACTGTTTTCAACATGGATAATAATCATAAATGTTTCTTGAGCATCATATTATAATAATTTCATATTATAATAATTAAAAAAATGTGACACTGAAGACTGGAGTAATGATGCTGTAAATTCAGCTTTGATCACAGGAATTACACTTCACTGTATATTCACATAGAAAACCGCTGTTTTAAATTGTAATAATATTTCACTATATTACTGTTTTTTTATTTTTTTTTATCAAATAATTGCAGCCTTGGTGAGCAGAAGAGACTTAATTTAAAAACATAAAAAATCTTACTGATCTAAAACTTTTGACCGGTAGTGTGTATATATATATATATATATATAGCAAAACGGCTCCATCTGAAGCTGAATCTGACACTTTACGTTTTAGTGAAATTAAGCTTCATAAAGCGGCACTGACCAGGAAGAATCCTCCGACGAGCTGTGCGATGCTGGAGAAAGCGGCTCGATGGTTGTCGTCCTGAGGCAGACAGAAGCAGACGAGACGCAGACGGCTCTCCCACACACGCGAGGCCAGTGTGTGTGCGGTGTAGAAGAGCTGAGACGACTCGCTGCTCTCCAGATCCAGACCCGTCACGGCTGACTGAGCGTCCAGAGACACGCCGGAGCGCTGGCTCCCCAGAGGGTCAAACACCACCAGCACTCCCACAGCCATAGAGAGGATGATGATCCAGCTGAGGACGTTAAAGAGGACATATTATACTCTTTTACAAAGCTGAATGTTTAAAAAACAAATTATCTGACATTGTTGCGGCTCCTCTCTTCCCAGTCTGTCAGTAACTCTGTTTACTTCCTGTCTCTATGAAGCCCCTCCCTTCTGAAAAGCACACTGTGCTCTGATTGGTCGGCTGGATCAGTGTGTTGTGATTGGTCGAGCGCTTCGAGTGTGTTTGGAAAATGTCCATAACTTTCCATAACCACCAGTTTAACACACTACTAACTAACTCAACCAGGCTCCGCCCCTTTATTCTGCGTATTAATTATTATAATGAGGAATATTGTGACGTATTGTTGAGAAAACTCACTACAATGGAGGCGTTCTGTATTTATGAACTCTTTATGAACATTTTGGAGCTTCAGAGTTTGATCATACTTTACGAAACCAAGATAACAGTGTTGGTGTTTTAAGATCATCCCCTTTAAACATAACAGAATATAAGACTAACTAATAAAAAAAAAGACTAACTTGTTATTGTAGATATAATAAAGTTCATTCTAAAAGGATGATGATGATGACATTATTGACAATAATATGAGATTATTTTCCAAACACACTCGATACGGTTGACCCTAATATTCTTATCTCCCGGCTTGAAACATTTGGTTAAGTCCTTGGTTTATAAATTGGTTTAAGTCCTATCTCTTAAATAGACGATTCTCTGTTCGTATGGGTGAGCGCACATCAGTTTCGACACCTTTATCACGTGGCCTTCCACAAGGGTCCGTTTTAGCACCACTTCTTTTTTCTTTTTATATGCTTCCTTTGGGCTCAATCTTGCGTAAATACAGAGTGTCATTCCACTGCTATGCAGACGATACACAGCTGTATGTACCACTTAAGTCAAATGACTCCACCGCCATGGAAAGATTATTGGCATGTTTAAATGAAGTCAAGGCTTGGATGTCTACAAATTTCCTGAGCCTTAATGAATCGAAAACAGAACTGATTGTTTTTGGTCCCTCTGACCGTGATAACACGGCTGAAACCGAGCCCGTTTAGAAAACATCATGTAAAAAATCTGGGGATGATTTGTGATTGCAACTCGTTATATTATGGTGCCCAAAATAAAGTTCTAGATAGACTTCAGATGGTCCAAAATGCGGCTGCAAGATTGCTGACAGGCACTCGCTAATTCGATCATATTACTCCGGTGTTAAAATCATCACATTGGCCGCCTGTCACTTTTAGGATTCATTTCTGCTATTTGTATTTAAATCTCTACATGGGTTAGCCCCATCTTATATTGTTGATCTAATCCAGGAATAAAAGTCAATGAGATCGCTACGATCACAACTTCAGAAACGTCTTGCTGTTCCGCGGTCAGAGATGAAGACTAGAGGGGATCGCGCATTTGCGGTCGCAGCCGCTAAATTATGGAACAGTTTACCTTTATGTATTAGGGACCTTCCTACACTCAGTCAGTTTAAAAGACATCTGAAAACATATTTTGTTATGATAGCGTTCGATCAAGATAAGTGTGAAGGGTGCTAGTGTCATTTGGTTCCCTTTATATAAATATACAGTACTGTGCAAAAGTTTTAGATCGGTAAGATTATGTTTTTAAAAGAAGTCTCTTCTGCTCACCAAGGCTGCAATTATTTGATAAAAAATACAAAAAAAACAGTAATATTGTGAAATATTATTACAATTTAAAACAGCGGTTTTCTATGTGAATATACAGTAAAGTGTAATTTATTCCTGTGATCAAAGCTGAATTTATCATCATCATTACTCCAGTCTTCAGTGTCACATGATCCTTCAGAAATCATTCTAATATGATGATTTGATGCTCAAAAAACATTCATTATTATTTTCAATGTTGAAAACAGTTGTGTACAATTTTTTTTTCACAATTCTTTGATGAATAGAAAGTTCAAAAGAACAGCATTTATTTAAAATAGAATATTTTCTAACATTATAAATGTCTTTACTGTAACTTTTGATCAGATTAACTCATCCTTGATGAATAAAAGTATTGATTTATTATATTTCTTTCCCCCAAAAATAAAATGTAAATTCTTACTGATCCCAAACTTTTGAAGGGTAGAGTTTAATGTTACAAAAGCTTTAGATTTCAGATCAATGCTGTTCTTTTTTAGTTTCTATTCATCATAGCATCATGAAATAAAAATGTAAAAAACTGTTTTCAACACTGATAATAATCATAAATGTGTTTTGATCATCAAATCATCATATTATCCTGATTTCTGAAGGATCATGTGACACTGAAGACTGGAGTAATGATGATGATAAATTCAGCTTTGATCACAGGAATAAATTACACTTTACTGTATATTCACATAGAAAACAGCTGATTTAAATTGTAATAATATTTCACAATATTACTGTTTTTTTTGTATTTTTTATCAAATAATTGCAGCCTTGGTGAGCAGAAGAGACTTCTTTTAAAAACATAAAAAATCTTACCAATCTAAAACTTTTGCACAGTACTGTATATATGTTGTTGAATGTTTTTATGAAGTTTATACTAATTATTTAGATATATGGATATGCATTTTTCTTTTATTTATTTGAGTTTTACTGCTTGTACAGCACTATGGTCAACTGTGTTGTTTTATTCAGTGCTTTATAAATAAATTTGAATTTGAATTATGACAGTTATTTTGATTTAAATCACAGATACAAAATCTGATTGTAACACAATAATACACCATATCAAATGTAATCTAAAACTATTGTGTCCTATCTTTTGTGTCCTTATATTTAGCTTTAATCAAAATTTGCACATATGCTACTGAGGCAAGAGCGAGTTGGAAACACAATTCAAGTCTTTTTGTAAACATACAATATTGTTCAAAGGCTTTAAAAATACAGTAAAAATTGTGACATATTTTTACAAATTAATTAATCTGTTTTCAATGTGAATATACAGTAAAGTGTAATTTATTCCAGTGATCAAAGCTGTATTTTCAGCATCATTACTCCAGTCTTCAGTGTCACATGATCCTTCAGAAATCAGGATAATATGATGATCTGATGATCAAGACACATTTGAAAACAGTTCTTTGATGAATAGAAAGTTCAAAAGAACATGAAACATGACATTCGTACATGTCTTTACTGTCACTTATGATCTTTTTTAATGAATCCTGGCTGGATAAAAGTACATTTTGGGAATGTTGGAGAGGAATATTGTTCAATTATTTTTCCTTACCTGGAAACCACAGCCCCGATCACAGCGCCGACCTCTTCCGGCTTGCACCCCGTGCTGTTATCCGACACCCAGACGGCCCCCAGGACGGCCCACACGAGCTCAGGGACGTACAGAACCGCACGCAGATACACCAGGGCCGGCATCGAGCGCCGAGGGCCCGGGTTCATTATGGTCCCTGAGACCGATCACAGCACAATTACAATGCAGCGTTACACATATGTGCTGACCCTGGACCACATGGGTCACATGGGTACATTTTTTTCAATTGGAATTTATACCTAATATATATATCTATAGGTCGCATCCAAAATAAAAGTTTGTGTTTACATAATAAATGTGTGTGTACTGTGTAAAATTATTTAGTATATATAAGTACACACACGTGCATTTATATATTTAAGAAAAATGTGTTATTTATATAGAAAATATTTATATATAATATAAATTATATATAAATCTATATATAGTATATCCATGCAAATATTTCTTAAATATATACAAGCATGTGTATGTATTAACATATATAAAATAATTATACACAGTACACACACATTTATTATGTAAACACAAACTTTTATTTTGGATGCGATTAATCGGGATTAATCATTTGACAGCCCTAATATATATATATATAGCCTATATATAAATCTGGAATCTGAGGGTGCAAAAAAAATCTAAACATTGAGAAAATCCCCTTTAAAGTTGTGCATTTAAGTTCACGATTGTGCAGCATTCACTCACAAAACTATTTTTTTTATATATATATTTATGGTAGGAAATTTACAAAATATCTTCATGGAACATGATCTTTACTTAAATGCCTAATGATTTTGGCATTAAATCCCATCATGCATCGGGTCCGGGAAAGACACGTACCTTGAGCACTGACGTAAACAACTGCACATAATGTGAAGATGATGGCAGCCAAAAGCACAAGAAGAACTACAAGGTAATTATGCAAATACGCTCCACCTTGACAGTCAAATCGTCCCTTATGGTTAATGTACACAACTAAGGTCACGACCCACCTAAGAGACAAGAGAGCTTTCAGAAACAAAAAATACGACCTTATTTAATTCAGCATAGTATTGCCATGGAACATTTGGATATTAATATGGTAATGCCATGTTTATGAGCGTGCAGTGATGAATATCTCGGTAACTTCGCAGAGTTTTTTGTACAATGGTATTTTATATATACAAAGATAACTTTGGCTAACGTTATGGTTGAACAAACATTATTCTAGTAACGTTAATAGTTAGTAATTACGGCTAGGGAAAAAAAAAGGTTTTCCGATTTATCATTTTTAAAATGTGGTCGATTCAATATCGATTCTCAAAAGCCACCATTCGATCTTTATTCCATATTTCCGTAAGCATTGAATATAATATCTGATCGACATTAATCTTATTGTCTACTTCACATCTTCTCGCGCTTGAACGGATAAGTTCACACAAAATTCCCAAAACGCCTTGTCTTGGCTGGTATCCTAATCACAGTAGAGAAAGACAACGCATGTGTATCAATATACTGGATCCGTGTTTACGGTCTTAAAGCGACAGCAACCTAATAATAAACCTGTTGCTGTCTGTGTCATTAATGATAATCAAACAACAAAAGACAAAGCAAGAAAAACACTCTGCTCTTGACTGCCTAACTTCTGCAACTTTAATAAGGAATAATCCATATTTAATTTATACAGACTATGCAGTTATTTCACATTTGATTACTTTATGAAAAAAAAACCCGTCACATTTTAATAACTTAGTTATACACATGTTAAGGAAATATTCTATTTTATCATTTTGCAAACATCATGGGAACTTTACTTTTGAAAACGTCAGCACAAACACAATATTTATACACCGTGTATGACACGTTTAATTAATAAAAATACTACTTGTTTCAGAATGTTTGGAGAACATTGAATATTAAAAACTGGACGTTTCGAACGTTCAAAATATCATTTTTGTAATGGAAACGTTAGCAACACCGATCTCAGAACGTATTTTTCCTAGCTGTGATGTATATGAATATGGCAATCATTCAATACCGTGCTACAAGTGTTACACAATACCCCAAAATCCCAAGTAAGCTAAATCCACTGCAGTTCTTACCACACAGCTCTGATAAATAACTCGAAGGCGCCAGGAAACACAAGATCATCGCTGGCGATTCGCCATCGGCGTCCAAGCACCACCATTCCGGGCATCCTGACGGTTTCAAACTTCAAACCAGTCTCTCAATCACGATCATGAACGTATGACAGTGAACATTACAGAACCCATAACTCTGCCCGCCTATAATCTTGATATTACAACATGATAATAAATGGCTCGCCTCGTTCACTGACATCTGTCTGCAGAGGGGCGGGTTTGTTTTCCCTTTTCTGTGTCGCCGCAAAATAGGTCCGGAACGGAAGATGAAGTAACTTCCGACAGTAAAGTAGTTCCGTATTAGAAAGACTCGTCAAAAGCAGTGATTTATTGCGTTACAATAAAGCAATGTGCTGTATAACTTGACATATTTAATAATTAAACAAATATTCGCAATATTTACGGTAATAATATAACTTACTATCGGCTTCCGCCCCTGCTGTCATATCGTCGGTTTTCGGTTATAATCGGACGCTTCCGGAAAAGATACACAGTTCAATGGAGTTCAGGTTGATTCCTTCAGGTTGAACTGATTCATTCAAACGATCCGATTCCAAAAAACAATGTGTTCACATCAATACAACGCGACAGGACAATATTCAAAAGGTTCGGTGTTTTCGTGTTGATGATGACGTTATGCTGAATATACGTGGCTTTATGAGTCAAAACAAAATGTCATTCAATTTTCAAAACAAGCCGTGTTTCCCATTAACTCTTTATTTGAGGCTGTATAGCACCATGCAAAAGCTCAGTTGAAAGCAAACCCAACACCTCTGGTTTTAAAATAAAGTGGTGATTCTTGATTTTTTTTTTTTAATTGTCTGCTTGGTTCTCTCCATTAAATATCTTATAGATCAGAAATAAAATTAACACCTCACCAATTTACATGTTGATATTAATAAAGTAACACTGGTCAAAACTTCCTGCTGAAAAAGTGATTCAGGATGAATGATTCATATTTGGCCTGTACAAGTTTCAGCTGATCATTTCACATCAGTCAAAAAATGAAAACCCTCAAAACAAAAAGAAAAAAATCCTAAAAATAAATGGCATAATAATCTTCGAAAACATTTGTACGGTTTATTTTTTGGTTCTTTAAGAAGCCATTTACAGTGATAAAGGCAGTGTCAATACTTTACGCTGACAGACAGTGGCGGTTCCCATGTGTTGAGCTGTTTTAAACGATAAATTTGAACTTTTCCATCTTTCAAACATTGAAATTGTGTTATTTGAACCAAATTAGACAAGCGGTTTGAGGAACCGCTATTATGACCGACCTTCTTTAACAATTGATTATTGCATGAAGAAATCCAGCAAAAACAAATATTTTTTTTCCATTAAATTTTATCCTACGGAGCAACAAACACTCCCGTAATCTTCTTGAAAACATGTACATTTAATCAGATTGAAAATACTCTTACAAACAAAATCAATATTCATCATAAGAATCAGTCCCTGCCTGTTAGCATTGCCTGATGAGGCAACTTCAGCTCGTTTGTGATGCCGTCGGTCAAATCATAGCACACGTTTCATGTAGAAAACTTTCTTTTATACAGAATAATAAAAAAGGGTAAGACAAGATGCATAAAACAGGAATCCGAAAAGCCACGGTACGGCCTGGGCTTGAATCCAGAGCACCTGATGTGACCAGGAACGGATCTCATCTTTCGCACTCGCTCGTCCTCAGCGCTCGCTCCGGTCCGAGACCCTTACGCTGGCAGACTCAGCTTCTTTCCTTTCAACACTGAAGAGAGACGGACAACAATCAGATTAGGTCCTATTACGCCCTTTTACAAAGTCTTGATGTTGTTTTCAGGCTCTACTAGAGTTGGTTTTCCTGCTTGAATGTTTTTTTGCAGATTATTTTCCTCATATTCTCCATTGTTGCGGCTCCTCTCTTCCCAGTCTGTCAGTAACTCTGTTTACTTCCCGTCTCTATGAAGCCCCTCCCTCTGAAAAGCACACTGTGCTCTGATTGGTCGGCTGGAGCAGTGTGCTGTCATTGGTCGAGCGCTTCGAGTGTGTTTGGGAAATGTCCCGCCCCTTTCCATAACCGCCAGTTTAACACACTACTGACTAACTCACCCAGGCCCCGCCCCTTTATTCTGCGTATGAATAATATAATGAGGAATATTGTGACGTGTTCATTCCCAAAATGGTTGGTTATTTGTATAACTAATAGTGTCAAGCATTGCAAAAAGTAGTTCTATTTAAAACTGGCAATAGAAAAGGTTTTCTAAAACATTCTACTCTTAAAATTCGATTGAGAATTTAAATTCAGTGACAGTAAAAGGAATATGTCATAGGTTGTTGTATAATTCCTGAAACCGCAGCCTGAGACGGTGTTTCCGTACTGATTAGTGTGACAGTGATGTTTGATCATTGCTAAACTTCAAATACTTTGCCACATTAATTTCACAATCAATGCCAGTTTAAAACAGAAAAGACCTTTATCTTTTCAGTCATACAGCTGCAACATCAAGACAGTGATTCTCAGTAGGGATGCACTGATATGAATATTTTGCCCGATACCGATAACCGATAATTCTTTATATTTGAAAGCCGATAACCGATATATTGGCCGATAAATCTAAACTCTGCACTTTCCTTTATTTAAGTGATTCCAATTCAAAACCATCATGTTGAACAGTGCGCATCTGAAGTGTCTCTGCTGAAGGAAATATGTTATTTATCGGCTTTAATATATCAGAAAAATATTCTTATCGGGCCGATAATGATAACATTAAAAATAAACATGTATCATCCGATACCAATATACTGTGCATCCCTAATTCTCAGCCTTTTTTACTGCATAGAAATACTTAAAGACAATATTTAATCTTTGGCAAAGAGATTCACGCAAGAAGAAAATCACAGTTTCGGTTTCTCAGCATGTGACTGATGTCACACTTTCATGTGCTCTATAGTCATTATATTACATAATTGCTAGTTCATAACTAGCAATTATGCAAGATATATCGGCCACCACATCGGTATCGGCCGATATATGATAATTTTCAATGTTATCGTTATCGGCCCAATAATACGATTTGTCTGATATATTAAAGCTGATAAATAATGTATTATCTCCTTCAGCTGAGACACTTCAGATGTGCACTGTTCAACATGATGGTTTTGAATTGCTTGAAATACGATTGGAATCACTTCAAAAAGGAAAATACAGTAAAGTGCAACATGTGCAGCGCAAGTCTGTCATATCGGCTACATAAATTATAATGAGAACATCATTATAATTTTGTGTGATTGGGACATGCTGAGACTTAAGTTTTTGTAATCAGGCTCTCAAAAATTATATAAAAATTTGGATTTAGATTTATCGGCCAATATATCGGTTATCGGCTTTCAAATATATAAAGAATTATCGGTTATCGGCCAAAATGTATATATCGGTGCATCCCTATTCATAACCACTCACACTAATAAATAAAAACAAACACCACATCTAAAGGGTTTTTAAACCAGAAATCAGAAAACACTGACCTTTTGTTACGTATAGATAAAAGAAATCACAGTAGAGGATTGTCTGAACGACGCCGGCGACGATGGCGATCATGTCGAAGAACCCTTCGAAGTAGAAGCGCCAGATCCAGTTGATGAGATACAGGGCTCGGTACAGGCCGAGGAAGAACAGGTAGTGTGTGGTGATGGTCTCGGCTTCTCCAGTCTTGCTGATCATGAACAGCTGTGGGAGAATGGCCACCGACTCCAGGTAGATGGAGAAAGTCCACAGGATCTGGAACCATGAGATAACACTTGATCCATTAATACTAACACTTTCTCTTCTATTCTATATTTAATTTAAGATTTAACAATATTATTGATCTCCTGCATTGACACTATTATATGAGAACTGAACTGAGCTGGACGATGACATCACGGTTTTCTCAAGAAAGGCTATATATAACTAAATGAATCACTTTTTTTACAACAAAAATGAAACATCACTGAACTTGGAAAAAAACTTTGTTGCATTATTTTCCTGTTATCTCTGTTAAGCTGTTTTGAAACATTCTGTATTTAAAAAAGTGCTATAGAAATAAATGTGACTTGACAATAACTGTTTATAGGAAAATAAAAATAAAGTACATCTACTGCGTTAGATTAAACTGGCTTTTATTGTTCTCATTTGTACGTACAAATGAGAACAATAAAAGCCAGTTTAATCTAACGCTTTGAATAAAAGCATCTGCTAAATAAATAAATGTAAATGTACATAACGATGATGTGAGCATGTGTTTTCAATAGCGCTGCACGATTAATCACAATTTACATGTAATCGCACTTAAACCAATTTGGTTTATCGCGATTATGAAACGCCAAAGTCTGTGATTATTAGTCATGTGCAGCTTGTCAGTGAAGCACGGCTCTGTAAACGCGGCTCATTCTGAAAGCACTGAGTTTGAGTCGCTTATAATGTGCATGTGGAAAAGCAACACGCGTCACACATCTTTCCAGACATGAGAAGCATTTATGAACCTCTTGTCCAACAAAAGACAACATTTAATAACACGCTTTTACTTCAAACTCACTTCATTAGGACAGTTGAGCTCCTCCTTCAGTGAGATGATGCGCTTCTTACACAGAATAAGGCTGTGTGTGTGTGTGTGAGAGAGACTCTGGTGTTCAGATGGTAATGTGGTGTGTGTGTGTGTGTGTGTGTGTGTGTGTGTGTGTGTGTATGTGTGACTCAGGTGTTCAGATGGATATGTGTTGTGTTGTGTGTGTGTGTGTGTGTGTGTGTGTGTGTGTGTTTGTGAGATGCCCTTTGGTGTTACGAGGAATATGTGGTGTGTGTGTCTCTGGTGTTCAGATGGATCATTTACTACCGATCAGCCGCTTCACTGACAATCTGCGCATAAAATAATCGCAGCCTTTGCCAAATCGCCTGTGTTGTCATTGTTTAATCAGCGCTAGTTTTCAACCTGTGAATACATGAGTGCGCTTCAGCCCACTCACTCCCACACTCTCCCACACTCTCCCACACTCTCCCACACTCTCCCACACTCTCCCACACTCTCCCACACTCACTCACTCACTCACTCACTCACTCACTCACTCACTCACTCACTCACTCACTCACTCTCTCTCTCTCCCACACTCTCCCACACTCTCTCACTCTCTCACTCACTCTCTCTCTCCCACACTCTCTCACTCACTCACTCACTCACTCACTCACTCACTCACACTCTCTCCCACACTCTCTCTCACTCACTCACTCACTCACTCACTCACTCACTCACTCACTCACTCACTCACTCACTCACTCACTCACTCACTCACTCACTCACTCACTCACTCACTCTCTCACTCTCTCACTCACTCACTCACTCACTCACTCACTCACTCACTCACTCACTCACTCTCTCACTCTCTCACTCTCTCACTCACTCACTCACTCACTCACTCACTCTCTCACTCACTCACTCTCTCACTCACTCACTCACTCACTCACTCACTCACTCACTCACTCACTCACTCTCTCACTCTCTCACTCTCTCTCACTCACTCACTCACTCACTCACTCACTCACTCACTCTCTCTCACTCTCTCACTCACTCACTCACTCACTCACTCACTCACTCACTCACCTCCAGAGGAGAGAAGTCATGGTTGACGAGGAACGCCAGGCCTCCGACTGGGACCACCAGGAACTCCACCCTGAAAGTGTCGTGGTTTCCATCATACGTGGCCTTGAACTTGGCATATATCAGGTAAACCGTGGCATAGGCACATGCGATATAGATGATCTACATGGGGAACATGCAACAAAACAGTCACAAGAAAAGTCCAGTGCTCTTTGGACATTTTAGACAGAAAAATGTTATGTTATGAGTTATTACATATTTGTACATCCTTTGGAAATGGTACAAAACTGGGTAACGACTTTAGTGGCACTTGCAATAGGAACACACATAACAATCATGGACATGATTGGAAAGAGTTCATTGGTCATAAAAAAAAAAACAGACCGGAGTTCTTTGTGGTCAGAAATGACATTTCCATAGGAAATTAATGGGAAATGTAAGAAATACAAAAACAACGAGTATTTCTAATCGTTTTTAAAATAAAAAAAACAACAACAAAAAAACAGCCATTATGAAGATTTTGATCATGTCTAAAAAATATGTCAAAACAGAAAACCTTATAAAATTAGGTAATTATGTTTGAAAATACTATTATAAGCAACTAGGGAATATAAGGCTGATTTACATTTGTCATATTAAAATCAGTAGATTTAATTATTGAACACACACATTTGATGCTCTATTTGTACCGTAAACACTGAATATGATTCTAATATATGATTTAATCAATTATTAAAAGTATTAATATTAATATATAAAAATATTATTTATCTAGTATGATGATATATATATATATATATATATATATATATATAAAAATGACATACATATATATACCATACATATTATATTACAAAGTATAATACAAAATTCAGCTAATTATCTTCAGTGTGTTTTGAACACCAGAGGGTTACAAGAGTCTTTTTACTGGCAGATATTCTGTAATGTCCAAAACCATTTGACAAGATTATTTTTCAGTGACAACCAAAATAAAAATCTGACAATAATTGCATAATTAATTTTGGGTGGAGTAAATGCACATCCATATCCTAGAGTCAACAAACCCTGATTGTCTTTTATCTGATTTCCTCCATTCTCTTATAGCACAGCAGCGCCTGCAACACCTCAATATATTGCAAGAATAAGAAAAAAGACATGAATAAGTGCATGTTTTAAGTGGAAGTGACCTTCATGAAGGAGTTGTAGAAGGAGATGAAGGCCGTGAGCAGGTCCAGGTAGCGAGTGGTGAACACCAAAGCAAACAGAATCTGACTCTTTCCAGATATTCCTGAAACACAAACAACAAGACACATGTCAACACAATTCAGTCTCATTTACACTCCACTTCACACTCATAAACATGTACAATGCTGCTAAAGCATGCACAAATGTCCAGTTCCAGCACAACATTACAGTGACTGTTTATGTAAAATAAATAATATTCTAATGACATCCTGCTGCCACGTCACAGGTCAGAGCATGCAATCAGAATGAATGAATGAACTTTATCTACAGTCTGATAACACACAGTGCAAAACTCCACAGTTAAACGGGGTTTATAACATTCAGTTTGTTTAAAGCACTAATGCTTTTGTTTAATATGCCATGGCATGCAACTCCGTCTGAAACCAAACTTTAGCGCTAGGTCTACTTTTGAGTGACGCAACTCACAAACGTGCAGTAAACAGATATAACAAAAGCACACAAACTACTGTCATTAAACACCAACACTTGCCAAAAATCCTCCTTCACACAAGTGAGGCCTAGCATGAGTTTATGAGCGGATCAGCTGCGTTATAAACTGATCAGCCAGACAGACACTGAACAGATCGTGAATAACACACACTCTCAGAAACACAATGACTGCATCATTTCTCACCTGCACACGACCTGGTTTTCCAGATCTTCATTAGGAGGATGATGATGGCTGCTAAATGGGACAGATCCCCCGTCAGTCTGAAGATGTTCATGTTTCTTTGGGTTGTTGAGATGTATGAAGGGAACGCTTTAAAGTGCTGATGTTATTCCCTCTACCGGAGTTATAAACACGGTTTTCGCGACTGAAAGATGGCGAGAGCAGCGCGACGTGGCCCGGGGACGTGGCCGACACTGAGAGCTTGACTGCGGGTTGGCTGAGACACGGGATGATGCTGGAGATCCGCGTTGGGAGGAAAATATCGCTGGAAAATAAACGAATCGATTGCGCATGCGCATCCTTCCTGTAGGGGGCGCGAGGAGGCCCAAAACACCGACTCACTGGCGCCTACAGAACTGAGGGATCAAGACAGTCCTGAGAGACTAAATCTGAATTGTAAAAAGTAAAGTCAGAGAAATAAAGTTAAAATTGCGAGAAATAAGGTCAGAATTGCAACAAAAAAAAAGTCAGAATTTTGAGGAAAAATTCTGAATTGCGAGAAAAAAAATCTGAATAGCAAGAAACAAAAACAGAATTGTGAGAAATAAAGTCTGAATTGCAAGAAATAAAGTCTGACTTGCAAGAAATAAAGTCTGAATGGCAAGAAATAAAGTCAGAATTGTGAGATTTAAAGTCAAAATTGCAAGAAATAAAGACAGAATTGTGTGAAAAATTCAGAAATGTAAGAATAAAATCTGAATTGCAAGAAATAAAGTCAGAATTGCGAGAAATAAAATCAGAATTGTGAGAAATAAAGTCAGAATTGTGAGAAAAATTCACAAATGCGAGAATAAAATCTGAATTGCAAGAAATTAAGTCAGAATTGCGAGAAATAAAGTCAGAATTGCGAGAAATAAAATCAGAATTGTGAGAAATAGTCAGAATTGTGAGAAAAATTCAGAAATGCGAGAATAAAATCTGAATTGCAAGAAATAAAGTCGGAACTGCAAGAAATAAAGTCAGAATTGTGAGAAAAATTCAGAACTGCAAGAAAAAAAACTGAATTGCAAGACAGAATTGTGAGAAATAAAGTCAGAATTCCGAGAAATAAAGTCAGATTTCAAGACACTTAAATATAATCAGCATATGTCCTACAAAAAGTTTTTTAAAAATCAGCCATTAATCCCAGGCGACTGTGATTGGTCCATCCTCTCCAGCGCGGAGAAACACGTGACTCCAGCAGAATTATGACCTTCCCTTCCTCTCGTTATTATATTTCTGTGCAGTTGTGTCCTGGGAAGGGTGTGAAGTTTACTGGATCCTGTTCATGAGGATCTGTGGAGTTCAGAATCCAACACACCTAAACCATGTCATCGCTGAAACTTTAATGCAGAAATATCTACAAGTATAACGTAAACCATAGAAATTTAACAGTAAAAAATACAGATTTTTTTTTAATATTCTGTATTTCTGATGTGCAAAGAGGATGAATGGGTTGATATGCCCCTCTGTCACTTCTCATTAAAGCCGTTTCTGCTTTTTACTCAGTTGTTCTGTACATTTATTCTAGAGGGAAAGTTTCAAAATATAGCACATCAAATTCTGGCTTATTTAGCATTTTAACACTTCAAAACAAACAATTAAAAAGGCTCACAAAAAAAATAAGTTTTCATAATATATTTTAACTGTCTGTGTAAATGGCTTTATTTTACCTTTGCATAATAACATCATAAATGCAGCAGAATCAGCAGACAGAACAATTCTGCTTCAGACTGAAACCAACAGTAGATTTATCACAGATCAAACTTATAAACAACGTCAGGAGAATGAAATCACCAAACACTTGATTTACACCATGGAAAATGTGTTTACAGACCAAACCCTGCAATCAACGATCAACTACATACACTTATGGTTAGACACTTTGTGTTGTGCACATAAAACAGACATGATTTTACTCAATATGTTAAATTCATTAAGAAAAAAATTTCTTGCATTGGTCCTAAGATGTTCAGACAACTGCATGAGAAGTTCAGTTTACGAACAAAACAAATGAGGGGAGGCACAATATGAGATTCTGAGTTAATACCTCCATATATTTACTAAACTAATATGTTCTATTAGATATGATCTTTTGTTTTTCTACCCCACCTGTAGCACGATTACAGTACAGTCCAGTAGATGGAAGATATCATTTGTTTCTCAAAGTTTTTATTTTCCTGAGATGTAACAGACAAACTACACTGTAAAAAAATGCAGGGTTGTTTTAACCCAAATTTGAGTCAAATATTGACAAACCCAACCATTGGGTTAAAAACGTGACTTTAAATGTAACCCAACAGCTGGGTTAGTCTATATTTGACCCAAATGTGGGTTGAAACCATGCCGCATTTTTTTTTTTTTTTTTTTTGAGTGTGTAAGCCCTTTGGTTTTAACTTGGGCCCAGAACTGAGGTTTGATGTCCAGTCTTCACTCCTCCTGAGGTTTGAGCACGAACACGGCGTCGTCCAGCATGTAGTAGTCCTTGTACATGTCTCCCTCACACAGGTACGGCAGGCGTGTGACGGCCTCCAGCTCGAAGCCCATCTTCAGGAACACGTCTGAGTTCAGCTGGGTCACCTGGTCTTCCCACGACTTGCCCTCCAGCTTGATGTGTTCCTTGGGTCGCACCCAGCTCCCGCCTGGAGGATGATGAGCGGTCAGCAGGTCAGTGTCATCAACTGTACTACGGTAACTTACCACACATCAACACACTGATCAGAGGCTTTATATTCAAGACTCTGTCAGGTTTCGGAACTGCGAGAAATAAAGTCAGAGTTTAAAGGACAAGTTGGGTATTTTACATTTAAAGCCCTGTTTTAAGATCGTTTCTGATGAAATAGAGCGGTTAAGATTGAAATTTGGACACATTCAACTTTAGTTTACAAAGACGTGAATCTCAGCGAGTGGTCTGGGGTGTTCACTGATACGCTCACACAAAAATCGCAGCAAAAGATGCATTTTTCTTTAATATCTATTAGACTCTGGCTCGTATTATAACAGTGTTTCCCACTTACCCTAGAGATATATCAATGGAGTTGGACAAAAACTACGATACAACCTGTTGGAAAGCATCTTTTGCAGTGATTTTTGTGTGAGCAAAATACCCAACTTGTCCTTTAAGTCAGAATAGCGAGAGAAACTCGTAATTGCTAGAAATAAAGTCCGCATTGCAAGAAAGTCAAAATTGTGAGAAATAAAATCAGAATTGCAAGAGTCAAAATTGCAAAAATAATGAAGACAAAATTGTGAGAAACAGACTTGAGATATATACTCAAAATTGCAAGAAAAAAAATGTAATTCGCAATTCTGACTTTATTTATCATAATACTGAGTTTATGCGCCCCTTTTTAGATTATTTACTGGCTAACTCCCAAGACACTTAAACTGAGCATTTATTTTATTTTACTCTGCAAATGCTTTAAGTTATCATGTTATTTTTATTTATTTTTTATTTTCATTGGAAGCTGTAGGTTGTTTATTTGAGGGAGGGTTATATTGGGGTATTAACAGTGGGGAATGATCATTTCATAAATTATATCTATATATATAATATAAAATATAAAAAAATATTATCTGTTGACTTGATGTTCCAAGCAGAAAAACTAATAAAGAGATTTAAAAAAAAAATACTGAGTTTATTTCTCACATTTCTGACTTTATTTCTCACAATTTTGAGTGAGAAAAAGTCAGAATTGCAAGAAATAGTCGAAATCGAGAGAAATAAAAATCCGAATTGCGAGAAAAAGTCAGAATTGCGAGAGAACATCCGAATTGCGATAAATAATCCCAGACTTATGATAAATAAACTGAAAATAAAAAATAAAATAAAAAAAACTCAATGACGAGAAAAGTCATGAAGTCATGAATCTGAAAACTCACCAAATAAAAAAAAGTCACCATGAAATAAAAATTGATAATTCTTATTTTTCATGGAATATTGCAGTGTTTATTATAAATGATTTATCGGTGCACATCATAATTGTGTTAATAATCTTGAATCAGAATAAGTTCCTCTTGCAGCTTCTCTTCTCTGATGATGTGGGCGGGGCTATAACCTGTCACTCACATGACATCAGCCAATAGCAAACCACAACCATCCAATCAGCTCCCCACAGACACAATCAAGCCCCGCCCACATGTGTTCCTGTTCCAGAAGCGTTTCACTCGGATATACGACACAATAAAGAAGAAAAAACCAGCGCAACTTCACTTTCATGCCGAAATATTGTATTCACTGGCAAGTCAACCTCTTAGGTAATGAGATTTTACCTTTGTGAGCGTGTTGTAGATAATGCACCTACTAGCAGACACTCATGAATTGATCAGTAGTTCTGGTTTCAGCGATCATCTTACCCGTCTCCACATAGGGCTGAAAGGGCACAACGGCTGCCAAGATGAGCCGCCCCGTTCCCGGCACCAGGGATTTCTTGATGTCCTTCAGGAGTTGAAGAGGCTCGTCGCAGCGATCCAGCAGGTTCAGGCAGCTGATCAGGTCGAACTGGAAACCGGTCCTGTGCCACTCATCGACTCCCAACAGGCTGAGGATTCAGAGGCACAGATTCACCTCAGTGCATGAATAATGTGCAGCCAGTCCTCAATCGGAGGCTTCGTTACCTGGAACTAGGGATGCACGATATATCGGCCACCACATCGGTCTCGGCCCTTTTATGATCATTTTTAATGTTATCGGCCTGATAAGAACATTTGTCTGATGTATTAAAGCTGATAAATAATGTATTATTTCCTTCAGCTGAGACACTTCAGATGTGCACTGTTCAACATGATGGTTTTGAAATATGAAATATGATTAAATTCACTTCAAAAAGGAAAATACAGTGAAGTGCAACATGTGCAGCGCAAGTCTGTTATATCGGCTACATACGTTATAATGAGAACATTGTTATAATTGTGTAATTGGGACATGAGACTTTTGTTTTTGTAATCAGGCTCTAAAAAATTATATAAAAATGTATCGGCCAATATATCAGTTATCAGCCTTCAAATATAAAGAATTATCGGTATCGGCCAAAATGTTCATATCAGTGCATCCCTAGTTTTATTATATTAGACAATAGGCATATAGAAAATGATATGGTGTGAGGAAGCACATGTATTATTTACACTAAAATCAATTTACTATTACAGTTTTTTACAGTAGCTAGGACACATTTCTCAATACTTAGGCCACTTTTTCAAAACTCTTCCCACAGTGAGCACAACAGAAGTATATGTGGGCTAAACTGTGGATCATTTATCAGTGCTTTGGCACAAAATGCATTCAATGACTACATCTTTCAAATTACATTAATTATTTTCTCACTTCGACACAACAACCGCCAAAACTCTGTGTACCGACAGGCCAATGTGCACATGCTTACACACTGATTTCAAAACTGTTAAACTTAAGTTCAAAATAATAACATAATACAAAACTGAAAAAGACAGCATTTTGCCACATTTCTACAGTAATATTGTAATGAAATATATTTAGAATCTAAAAATTAAATGGCATAAAAACAGTTGGACCAACCACAGCTGATTCCTGTTGTATCTGTATCGGTGGATGGTGTGTATACAAATATTTGTACTTTGGAATTACTCCAAAAACATAAAATATAATAACTGCATGATGTCTGATTCATTCTAGTAAATATTGCAGTGAATTCTAAACAGTAGAGAGGTAGAAGAAAGCATTTACATAGGGAAACATTGTATAAAGTTACCTGTTGTTAGTGTTTTTTATGTTATTGTTTTGTGGGTGACAAAGTGTGTTTGTTGGCTGTCAACCTTTGCTAGTGTTATGGAAGAATGTGTTGATTTGAGATATGTATGAAGTGATTTGGTAGTTTCAGTGCATTTTGAATGTGAAATGAACTGCTGTGCCGAGCTGAAAGTTGGTTAGGAGAACTGTGTGAAGAGTTTTGAAAAAGTGACTTAAGTATTGAAAAAGGGGTCCTAGCGACTGTAAAAAACTGTAACTGCAAGGACAGCAAGAGAACAAATGACACATCAATAGTTTATTTTCATTCCACATTCAGCAGCTTTAATATTACTCTTCTGTATTCACTGCAAAACAATGATGGTCTTCCTCAGTAATTCTGTCTTGTTTTACATACATATATAATTTTTTTTTTTTTTTTTTGGACCTGATATACATATACATACATGTATGTCTGATATATATAACGCTGTCAAAATTGCTAAAAAATGACGTTCAAATATTCCCTCTAAAAAAAAAAACACACATTTTCGAACATCTGGTAGCGCATTTTGTCAGTGCATTACGTCAATAACAGGACAAATTAATACAAAGAGACATAACTACATCTATAGGTAGTTTATTTAAGTTTAAACATATTTGACAACGTATTACATACGTTCCTGCTACCGCGGGCGTGTTTTTCCACATTCGAATATTAATTTTCACCTTCGAAATTCTGTTTTTTAAAACTATTCGGATTTATATTCGAATTTAGAATATTCGTTGACAGCCCATATTAGGGCTGTCAAATGATTAATCACGATTAATCGCATCCAAAATAAAAGTTTGTGTTTACATAATAAATGTGTGTGTACTGTGTATAAATTATGTTATATATATATATATATATATATATATATATATATATATATAAATACATACACATGCTTGTATATATTTAAGAAATATTTGCATGTATATACTATATATAGATTTATATATAATTTATATTATATATAAATATAAATATTTTCTATATAAATAACAAATTTTTCTTAAATATATAAATGCACGTGTGTGTACTTGTATATACAAAATAATTTTACACAGTACAAACACATTTATTATGTAAACACAAACTTTTATTTTGGATATGATTAATCGTGATTAATAATTTGACAGCCCTAATATATATATATATATATATATATATATATATATATAGAATTATCGGCATCGGGCAAAATGATCCCATCGTTGCATCCCTACCTGTAACTCTTTCTTTGTAGGTGCCACTTCATGGGCGTGGAGACCTCAGTGGTGAACACCTCCTTAAAGTGGCACCCCATCACTTCTGTGACGCCTCCATCCCCGGCTCCCAGATCCAGCATCCGGTGTGCTTTCCACTCCGGCTCGATCTGGAGGAGAAGCCGAAACTGATCCTTGGAAAACACAAACATGGAGCCGCGGCCCAGAAAGCTGTGGAGCAACAGGACAAACTAATGATCAAGAGAATCAAACTAACTTTAGCTGGACTTTATTCTAGAGCTGCTGTAAAGACAAAACAATCTGTTACTGTAATTTCCTGTTATCACTGTAAAGCTGCTTTGAAACAATATATGTGAACCTGGATCACAAAACCAGTCACATGGGTATATTTGTGGCAATAGCCAAAAATACATTGCATGCCAAAAATCATTCGGATATTTAGTAAAGATCATTTTCCATGAAGATATTTTGTAAATTTCCTACCGTAAATAAAATATAGTTGTGGGTGAATGCAGCACAATCGTGAACATAAATGCACAACTTTAAAGACGATTTTCTCAATGTTTAGATTTTTTTGCACCCTCAAATTCCAGATTTTCAGTCGTATCTCGGCCAAATATTGTCCTCTCCTAACAAACCACATCAATGGACAGCTTATTTGTTCAGTTTTCAGCTGATTTATAACTCTCAATTTCAATAAATTGAGCCTTGTGACTGGTTTTATGAGCTATATAAATTAAATATTAATATACAGGATCAGATCATCAGAACAGGCATTGGAGGGATTCAGGGACGGTTACCCGTTGATTGAGGTGCGAGAAACGATGGGGCTGAAGATGGTGGAGAACAGCGAGTGGTAAAGCTGTGTGAAAAGCCAGCTGGATTTCTCCTCGCTCTTCTGGAGGAACGCCAGCGTCTCCTCGTCCAGACGACTCTGAACGAACACAGAGCGAACTCCTTCTCCCAGCAGGTCTGGACTGCAGCGGTACCACTGCCAACACATGTACACTCACTTCAACACGGGCTGGTTCATCTCACATCAAACAAACACCAAAGAAGTATTAAGTTCCTTTGCAAAAAAATTTAAATTAGGGATGCATATGAAAATTTAGGCAGATACAATAATTCTTTATATTTGAAAGCTGATAGCCGATATATTGGCCGATACACTTACATTTTTGAGAGCCTGATTACAAAAACGAAAGTCTCTCCATTAAATCCATGTCCCAAGATAGGGATCCACCGATATGAAAATTTTGGCCAATGCCGATAATCGGTAATTATTTATATTTAACAGCCGATAATCGATATATTGGCTGATAAATCTAAATCCTAAATTGTTATATAATTTTTGAGAGCCTGATTACAAAAACAAAAGTCTCTCCATTAAATCCATGTCCCAAGATAGGGATCCACTGATATGAACATTTCGGCCAATACCGATAACTATGTATATTTGAAAGCCAATAACCGATATATTGGCTGATAAATCTAAATCCAAATTGTTATCTAATTTTTGAGAGCCTGATTACAAAAACAAAAGTCTCTCCATTAAATCCATGTCCCAAGATAGGGATCCACCGATATGAACATTTTGGCCAATGCCGATAACCGGTAATTATTTATATTTAACAGCCGATAATCTATATATATATTGGCTGATAAATCTAAATCCTAAATTGTTATATAATTTTTGAGAGCCTGATTTCAAAAACAAAAGTCTCATTATGTCCCAAACAGACAATTATAAATATGATTAAATGATTGAATATTATATATTTTGAATATAATAGTATAATATAATTTTGATATATACATTATGGCAATGAATTAAATTAAAGTTAATTTTATTAGTGTAAATGCAACCACAATCTGTATCTGTCCTAATTGTAAAAATGTATGAAACCATGCTATAAAAAAAAAACAGTAGTTCCATGCTACCACAAGTGATCATTTCAAATTGGTAGTACCATGGTAGTCTGATATATTCATGTGCCATAGTATTGTACATGGTGATCCAGATGGACTTCAATGAAGGTAAATGTCCAAAAAACATTATAATACCTTGGTGTTTTTCGTCAGCCTAAATGAAACAACAATGATGGTTTCAATACCATGGTACTTTATGCAAACTATGGTCCTGAAACTGTATTTAGACTTCATGGTTCTACCATTTGTAACTGTTTGAACAAATTAAGGTACAAAAAGCATAATTTCTTGTTGGTAAATCTCTCCACAAGGTACACGAGTGTCTCACCTGCTGGGCTTCGTGTCCAGGTGTTTCAGTCTCAGACTCCATGTTCATGAACAGAGATCGAGCCAGTGGACTGCGAACATACTTCCCAGTCCACATCTTTCGCATCGCCAGGAGAAAAGACACGTAAAACAGCAGCCAAGAGATGAAGATCAGGATCCTCATCTGTGGATGACACATAGTGAACAACTGACTGACTGACTGAGTCAATGTGAGAGACTCCAGAAACATATAATCAGCCCGCTATTCGACAGACTAACAAACAAACAAACCTGAAGGTGTGGTGCTGTTTAGACACACACATCTTCGTTAAGTATAATCTGAAGGACAAACACATTTGGCACAAATCGGCTGAGTCCCTTTGGAAGAAAAACAAAAAAAGTTAATTTCCTGATTGTGTTACATTTAAAAGAAGCCGACGAATCACGTGACCGGTGGTGTGTGACATCACCGCTAGGCGGCGCGTGTCAGTGGCGAGAAATAAAGTAGACTGTATGATAATATGAACATTTCACACTTGTCTTTCAGTATTTGTACCTGAGAGAAGATCTTGAAGTTATTTTACAAGCACTGTAAATTTACAAACAGATTACTGAATAAATAGTTAAAAGAGACTTACATGGACACAAACACTTGCAAACACACGATAAAAATGTGAATGGAAACAGATCCTCAAACATAAAGAATAGATACCTGGATTAATAATTATATTAAAAAATATATATTTTCGGAGTTAAATGGGTCCATCACAGTTAGGGTATAAATATATACGCGCGCGCGCGCGCGTGTGTGTGTGTGTGTGTGTGTGTGTGTTACTGAACAAAAAAACACACACAAGGACAAATTGCACATAAAGAACACACAGACGTAATGTGTAAAATTGAAATGTGTAAGATGTAAAACACAATCATTTTTAACACATTTAAAAACATGGATAATATTACTTTTTCTTTCCGTATTCTAAAGACATTTATTATACGACTGATGACAGCTCTATAGTTTTGAATAGAAATAATTAAACCTGCTAAAACTGTGTATATAAATATCTAAGTGTAGCCTACATAAATAATAATAAAAAAGTTCTCCATAGAAATATTAACTGTCATGTTTCACAGATTTCTGCATTGATCACCTACTCTTAAAATATGGTCTGATCACAAAACTATGAGAAATTTGGATAAGAAATTAAAATCTGGTGTGAACAAGAAAGTAATTCTCCAGAGAAACCATCAGAAAAGTGATAATGTTTTATTTATGATAAATATGCATCAGATTAAGGTTATTACATGTTAAAATGTAATTCATACCAGATATCTTCAACAAAACTGATCTATATAAAGATTGTATATGAGTGCGCGCACTTTCATACGTCATTCAGTGCGCGCGCCACATTAGCTCCTCCTCCCGCGCGCGCTCCCGAGGACATAATAACTCTCAGTGCAATGTCTCAGACTGACACATGTAATGCGTTATTATATCTAGGCTACATCTTATTCAAAGAACTTTCAACCATTAAAGAAGAAAAGGAGATAATAAAATAGATTATACAGGTTACATTTACTGACAGAAAATTAACAAAACTAAAATGTATAACAACTAAAAGAACTTCTTGACTGTTCTGCTTTACTGACTCAAGATGCTCACAGACATGATAGAGGGAGAATTTGATATGAAAGAGGAAGAACCCTGGTATGATCATCAAGATCTGGAACATGGTGAGTTGAAGTATTTCTTTATCTAACTTGGCCTATAATATTGCTGAAGTGCAAGTTTATAATACTTTTTAAATGAAAATGTAGTCTAGATTGCAGTAGCGGCTCCTGGTTTTAGCGCTAATTTATGATAAACATCTTGTAAGCTTTATATTCTAATCGCTGAACACAGACACACTTTGGGCAGAATCCTGATGTCCTTGCGTTATTCAGCCTGAGGGTGGCGCTATAATGATGATTGACTACTAGTACAACAAACGCAGAATGCCATTAAAATTGCCTTATAATGTAGTATTGCGTCCGAATATGTTGTTTTAGAATATTGCAAAGAATGAATTCCAGTGAGGAAAACAAAGTCATGTATATTCGCAGAACAAACATAAAACAAACACAAGAGAACTACTGTAGGCTATATAAAGACTATTCACATGAGCATGTTTAATTTGAAGGAGTTATACTTTCATTAATTTAAATACGCTATTAGCCAACTAGTTACTGAACTGATGCAAACACATATCTAAAGGTTATTTTTGTATTATTATAATAATATCTGAACGTTATCGTATTGGTTTTGAACCGAGGTTTACGTAAGGTCACGTGACAATAAACGGGCAGCCAGAAATCTGCCCCAATGGTTCTCTATGAAAGCGCGCTGCAGTTCCATTTCTCACCACAGATTTACATTGGGAAAACTATGGGGGCGCTGTTGAGCCAGAGAGGCTCAGAGACCGACTGCCCTCTTAGTAGCCTATCATTAGTATCATGCATGCGCTTCATTTTCATATATCCTGCTCACTTTAAGACTTAAAATAATCTATAAAATCCGAAAAATATTGTTGCAGAATAATTTATTATTGATTCAGTGCTTATAGAGGTCTATGTTTGGATGAATATTTTGGTGTGACGAGCCGCGGCTGCTAGATTGTCTTATATTGTTTGCAATATATTTTAAAGTATCTTCATCCAGTCTCATGTCATAATTTCATCTAATTTGTTCATGAATATCTAATTCAGCACACGACAGCACTGAGGATTGAAGGAAATGTTTGTTGTCTGTGACTCTCTCTCCACCACATCCTGAGAGTGTTTCATATGACGTAAAGACCGAAATCAGCGCTGTAATGCAAATCAGAACATTTCCTCAGTTTCCTGAGCTGTGATCTCAGGTGTAGCAGGTGTGTGTGTGTGCGCGCGCGAGTGAGTGTGTGTGCGCGCGCGAGTGAGTGTGTGTGTGTGTGTGTGTGCGCGCGCGAGTGAGTGAGTGTGTGTGTGTGTGTGTGTGTGAGAGAGAGAGAGAGAGAGTGTGTGCGTGTGTGTGCGCGCGCGCGAGTGAGTGTGTGTGTGTGTGTGTGTGAGAGAGAGAGAGAGAGTATGTGTGTGTGTGTGCGCGCGCGCGAGTGTGTGTGTGTGTGTGTGTGAGAGAGAGAGAGAGAGAGTGTGTGTGCGTGTGTGTGTGATTTATGAGGACACAAATGTGTATAATGACATGCGTATTACACTGGTATTACAACTTACACGTGGTTTATGAGGACATTGCATGAGTCCTCATATTTCAAATAGCTTAAAAAAACATAAAAAACAATGTTTTATTAAAAATGTAAAAATGCAGAATGTCTCCTGTGATGGCTAGGTTTAGGGATAGGGGCAGTGTGTGTGTGTGTGTGTGTGTGTGTGTGTGTGTGTGTGTGTGTGTGTGTGTGTGTTTGTGTGTATGTGTGTGTGTGTGTGTGTGTGTGTGTGTGTGTGTGTGTGTGTGTGTGTGTGTGTGTGTGTGTGACAAATTATTATTATTATTGTTGAGATGCTGCAGTAGTTCAGTGTGAGTCTCTCAGATCCTCCTCCTCCTGCAGATCTGCGTTTGGCTGCTGAACTGGGAAAGAACTTACTGGAGCAGAACAGAGACTTAGAGCAGACACTCCAACACATGCAAGAAACCAACCAGGACCAGCAGCAGGAGATAGAGGTATCTATCTATGCATCCATCCATCCATCCATCTCTATCTATTTATCTATCATATACTATATATGAGATATGAACTAAAGATTTTGAGCAAGTTACAGGCTTTTGCAGTAATCCATTGTGTACTGCTGTTTGTAAAAATTGCTTTGAGAAATGCACTTACTGGTTTGCAAATATTAAGAATGATTTGAGAAATGTACCAAAGCGACTGATAAAACCTGTAATGTAAACGAGGGGACTGACCCGGTCAGATTTGAGTGTAATGTTATTGTCTCTGTGGTCCAGTATCTGTGTAAACAGGTGGAAGTGCTGCGGTCCGAGAAGGACGAGCACGCTCGAGTCTCTGAGCAGCTGGACCTGACCACACGGGACCTGGAGCTGAGGAACCACAGACTGGTGCTGGAGAACCGGGCGGCCCAGAGGAAGATCACGCGGTGAGGCTTCAAACAACACCGTGGATCAGATGCTTTAACCTCTGCTCGATGACAAGCCCTTTTAACTTTTAGTCATTTCCAGGATATGAATTGTTGATATCAACTATTTACAGTTTTTCTCCGTCGCTTTGGTGCATTTCTCACATCACTATTTACATTTGCACAACAGTTAATGCAGTTCTCAAAACAATTAGTACAAACTGCAAAACCTAGTTGATAACCTGCAAAAGCGTGTCACTTGCTCAAAATGGATAACTCACTCCTCAAAAGCAAGTCTTCATGTCAATGAAAGTGTCAGTGTCATCAAGATGAAGAGTCCTGAAACCATTGTTTATGAACAAGATAGTCAAATGGCTTTGTCATGTTTTCATTATGACAGTTTACTCTGTAAATGTTTTCCAATGCAAAAAAGTCAGATCTTGGTGACACTATCTGAAAACAGCAATATATACTATTTGCACAGCCATTTTAAAACTACAGTAAAGTTACACATTACTGTATTTAGTGAGGTAACTGAGTATAAGACACTGAATATGTATGTAATGTATACTGTATGTAATTCTAATTTGTTCACAGCATTGTGCAAAAGAAAGAAAGAAATACACCCTTATTTACAACAAACATAAACTCCCTTTGGGTAGAGCTGTGTTCAACTGTACACAATATTGCAGTACATATTGGAACTGAACATACAACATACATACTGTAAATCATTCATGCACATCCAGACGTTCCTCTCTGTCTGGACACATAAGTTCACCTGAGAGAAATTGTTCAATTTAGGAGACATTTTCATAAAATAAAAAAAGATACAAACATTTTTTAAATTTGCTTGACAGATTTTGACAACAAGTTCAACATTTTTATATGTGATGACTCAAGCAATGAAATGAGGACTATTCGTTTTATATGGAAGGACTATTCAGCATTCACAAGTATAGTTAATTTTGACTGACATGACATAAGCAAATGATAATGTTATAAAACAGCAGAGAGTTGTATGAAAGCAATTGATGCATGTCCAAAAGTATTTGCAATTTGTTGGAAGGAATGAGAAACTGCTGCTATGATGTGCACAAAAGACTAAATGTTGTGCAGGCTGAACTAACTGTTGTGCAAATGTAAATAGTGATGTGAGAAATGCACCAAAGCAACGGAGAAAAACTGTAATTGCTGATATCTGTAATTGTATTTTCACTACTCACTTAAAAATGTTGGGTTAAAAATAACCCAACGAGTAACCCAACTATGGGGGTGGTATAGCACCTTCCCAACTGTGGGTTATTTTAACCCAATGCATTGGGTTAAACGCCAGTTGGGTTAATAGTAAAAATTAACCAGGTAGCTAGGATTCATTTCCAATCGATCTCACTTCCCGGAAATCATTCAAACGGACTAAAGGGAACTTGGTTTTTAAAAAATATAAAATTCAGTTTTATAATAATTATATTCAACGTCTCAGTACACAATACTTGATGTTATATAATAATGATATGACTAACCTTTCATAATCAGGATGCAGCAGCAGCTTCTGTGTCGACTATCGGTCACTGGACCGTTAAAATTTGAACCGTCGCTACGGAAACCGAAGATTATCTGACCCAACAGTGGGTTACTTCTAAAAATGACCCAACGATTTGATAAATGACCCAATATTTTTGGAAAAATAACCCAACATATTGACCCAATATGTGTAACCCATCGGTTGGGTTAAACAGATAACCCAACGTTTTTAATGTCACCATAGGTTGCCATTCAAAATTAGTTGTTGATATCAAGAATTGATTTCTTACTAGTAGAAATATAATTTTTGATATCAATAATTACATTGTGAATAGTAAAAATGTGAATTCCTGATATCAATAATTCAATTGTCACTAGTTGTAATGTATATTCTTGATATCAACAATTGAAATGCTTGTAAACATTTTTATTTTTGATATCTGAAAATGTAGTTTTGATATCAATATTATTTCAGATATCTAAAATGGCTTTCTTACTAGTAACAATCACATTCATGATATCAGAAATGAACATTGTCAATTTAATTATTGATATAAAAAAATGAACATTGTTACTAGTAGGAATTCAATTGTTGATATTAAGAATAGACATTTCAACTAGTGACAATTGAATTCTTGATATCAAAAATAAAGGTTTTTACTAGTAAGAATTGTATTTCTGATACAGTATGTGAAATTGGAATTTCAACTAGTAAGAAATCTATTCTTGATATCAACAATTGATTTTGAATGGCAGCCTATGGTGACATTTCACTAGTGAAAATACAATTACAGATATCAACAATTATAGTTTTACTAGTTGAAATTGAATTGTGGATATCAAGAATTTGTTACTAGTGGAAAAATTAACTTCTGAAATCAAAAATTGCCATTGTTACTAGTAGAAATCTAATTCCTGATATTAATAACTTAAACTATCATTTTAACTAGTGAAAATGTAATTGTTGATATCAATAATTCATATCCTGGAAATGAATAAAAGTTAAAACGGCTTGCCAAACTGGTCACTGCGTGTGTGGGTCAAAAATGACCGAAATCTATTTTTTTTGTTCAATGAAATGAATGTACTATTTTTTTATTTTGATATTTTTTTTATTTAATATTTTGTATTTTTGTACAAAATTATATTTACGCTTTATTTATTATCCATTTATTCAGTTTTTTATCATAAACTTAAACTGTGGTAAATCTTAAATGCTTACAGAGTAACTGACTAAAGTTTGATCTCTTTTCAAAGACGAGACTCGGCAGATTATTGCTGAAGTGAGAAAAGTTTTAAAAAGTGAACTTTGAAAAGTTACAGAATTTTACGTTTATCATTATGAAAAATGTGCAAAAATACTATTTTACATTTTTATGTGAAATATATATTTTCAAAAATATGTTTTACTCTAAAACTGTGAGAAAATCAAAGCCATAGATCTAAACAAGCTGTGTTCAAAATTTGAGGTTGATATCTGAAAAAATGATGTTTCAGTGCTGCAGTACCGAACGCTTCCACTAGAGGAAACTCATCTTTATTCATTTCCAATGCGCGAGGAGCACAAGTGTGACTATTTCTTACAGGACCATTTAACCTGTTCTAATCATGTCCATGATTTTATTTATTGTGTTCACATAGCAAGTGCCAAAATCTTTACCAAGTTTCGTACCATAGCGACGATAAATAAAAATAAAAGTCAATTTTTTCTGTCAGAAAAGACCGAAGAACACCAGAGGGTTAAAGAACTCTTATAAAATGTAGAAATTCAGTCCTTGATTCTGATTGGCTGAGCTGCGTTCGAAGCCTTTGTACATTACAACTCGACAAACACACTCCTGTGACCGCATTACATCAGTGTTACTGCGCAACTGCCGTTTGTGATGCTTTGTTGCTGCATGTGTTGCTTAGCAACCTCTTTGGAACTACATTCCTTGGCGGAGGAATACATGTGTTATAACGTTGTATTTTTTGTTGCTGGTGTTTATTTTATGAATAAATGTGAAAAAAAAATTTTTTTATGGAGTAACCATTTTATAAAAGCAATAAGCCGTGTTTTACAGTGGCTTTAAAACAGCTAAGGGGGTTTTAGGCACACGCTCCACGTCGTAGCTAACAACGCCCCTCAGCTGTTCTACATCCGCTGTAAAACACGGCTTTAAATCTCCTCACTCCTGCAGGCTCACAGAGACGGTGGACGGGCTGCAGACTCAGGTAGAGGAACTCCAGAGAGACATGAAGAGCCTGACACTGGTTTCTGCAGAACACACCCGGGCTAATGCACATCTGGATTCACCTCTGCATGATCATGTTCAGGGACTCGCATGCTCTAAGTGTCGATTACACGAGTACGTCTTTGCATGTTTTAAAACCACACTGTTTTAGGTCAGTAGTTATAATAGTGGTCTTTCAGTCAAGTGGATTTATTCAAAGTGCTTTACATAGAAAAGGAATCATAAAATAATCACAACTGATGCATAAGAAGCAAAAATATCATGCATAAGAAAATTTAAATAGTAAAGAAAAAGAGCTGGCCTGTACTTAGGTTTCAGACAGAACGCCCTTCCCAAACATTATAGATCTCGTAATCTGCTGGAGTTAACATGGACAGGGTTGTATGATACAAGAAAAGGAAAATATGATTTCACATTTTCCTCCATGCACTTTACTCCAAAAAATCATTCTGATTTCACAATTGCAACATTTCTCATAATTCCAACATTTCTTCAAATCGCAACTTTATATCTAATAATTTCTCACTTTATTGCACATAATTATGACTTTATATTTAACGATGTGACCATATATATGTTGCCGTGAGAAAAACGTGTTTTATTCAATGCTTTTTTTATTCTGAAACATATAGGCTGGATGTTCGTTTATCATTTTTTAAATGTTACTTGTTTCGGAATGTAAAACATAAAGAATAATCGGTAACACTTTAAAATAAGGTTCATTATCATTATTTAATGTACTAACTGACATGAACTAACAATGAGCGATACATTTGTTACAGTATTTATTAATCTTTGTTAATATTAGTTAATAAAAATCCAGCTGTTCATTGTTTGTTGTTATTTCACAGTGCATTAACTAATGTTAACAAATACAACCTTTGATTTTAATAACGTATTAGTAAATGTTAAAATTAATATGAACTAATATTAATAAATGCTGAAGAACCATTGTTTATTCTTAGTTCATGTTAACTAAGGTAGTTAACTAATGTTAACCAATGAAGTGTTATCGATTTTTTTTTTTTAATGGATGTTTGAATGTTTTTATAACTTAATAGGACACGCCCTTAATTATGCAGAACTTTAAGGCTTAATATAATTTAAATGGATGAGTTATTTAAAAAAATCACCCTCTCACAGTCGTCATGAACGGTAAACTTAGCTATATAGACCAAAACCACTTTTTGCACCAGACTGTAAACATGTTTTATTCTGCTGTAAAGTTGGGCATTTTAACATGGAGGTCTGTGGGATAGAGTCTGTTCTGCAGCCGGCCTCTAGTGGCCAGTGGAGGAACTGCAGTTTAACTCCCTTCAGTGTTGGTTTATTAAGAGAGAGACTGGAAGGTTCCCGCTTGGTTTTAACGTTTTCACAACTTAATGAGAACATTAGCAAAAGTTCTTAGAACATATGTTTGTTAGCTTTACATATGTTTACTTTACATATGTTTGTTAGCTTTACATGTTTACTTTACATATGTTTGTTAGCTTTACATATGTTTACTTTACATATGTTTGTTAGCTTTACATATGTTTACTTTACATATGTTTGTTAGATTTACATATGTTTACTTTACATATGTTTGTTAGCTTTACATATGTTTGTTAGCTTTGTTTGTTAGCTTTACATGTTTGTTAGCTTTACATTTGTTTGTTAGCTTTACATATATTTACTTTACATATGTTTGTTAGCTTTACATGTTTGTTAGCTTTACATATGTTTGTTAGCTGTACTGTACATGTTAACTTTACATATGTTTGTTAGCTGTACATATTAACTTTATATATGTTTTTTTAGCTTTACATATGTTTGTTAGCTGTACATGTTAACTTTACATATGTTTGTTAGCTTTACATATGTTTGTTAGCTGTACATGTTAACTTTACATATGTTTGTTAGCTTTACATATGTTTGTTAGCTGTACATGTTAACTTTATATGTTTTTTTTAGCTTTACATATGTTTGTTAGCTGTACATGTTAACTTTACATATGTTTGTTAGCTTTACATATGTTTGTTAGCTGTACATGTTAACTTTACATATGTTTGTTAGCTTTACATATGTTTGTTAGCTGTACATGTTAACTTTACATATGTTTGTTAGCTTTACATATGTTTGTTAGCTGTACATGTTAACTTTATATGTTTTTTTAGCTTTACATATGTTTGTTAGCTGTACATGTTAACTTTACATATGTTTGTTAGCTTTACATATGTTTGTTAGCTGTACATGTTAACTTTACATATGTTTGTTAGCTTTACATATGTTTGTTAGCTGTACATGTTAACTTTACATATGTTTGTTAGCTTTACATATGTTTGTTAGCTGTACATGTTAACTTTATATGTTTTTTTAGCTTTACATATGTTTGTTAGCTGTACATGTTAACTTTACATATGTTTGTTAGCTTTACATATGTTTGTTAGCTGTACATGTTAACTTTACATATGTTTGTTAGCTTTACATATGTTTGTTAGCTGTACATGTTAACTTTATATATGTTTTTTTAGCTTTACATATGTTTGTTAGCTTTACATATGTTTGTTAGCTGTACATGTTAACTTTACATATGTTTGTTAGCTTTACATATGTTTGTTAGCTGTACATGTTAACTTTACATATGTTTGTTAGCTTTACATATGTTTGTTAGCTGTACATGTTAACTTTACATATGTTTGTTAGCTTTACATATGTTTGTTAGCTGTACATGTTCACTTTACATATGTTTGTTAGTTTTGCGGTTCCCTGATTAATGGCTCTGTTTTTTCTACCATCCTATATTAATTTCAGGCACTTTTCCCACGAGCTCTCCACTTCCAGCAGCTTCTGTTCCCTGCACCCGGAGGAACAGGAGGAGTTCTGGGAGCTCTTGCGCTCGTCCCGGTCCCTGCAGGCCCAGTTGCACACGGAGCGTGTTCAGAGAGCGTCTGCGGAGCGGGAAGCCCATGTTCTGGCCCACGAGCTCAGCGAACTGGAGCCCAAAGCGGCGCTGATGGAGCGCTACAAGAGCCGGCTCACCGAGACCCAAGCTGAAGTCCAGGAGCTACGCCTTCTGTTGAGCTCCAGCAAACACAAACACAACGAGTCCCTCCCATTGGATGATGAAGGGGGCGTGGCCAGCCCGAGGGGGCGGAGCCTGCAGTGGCACGGTGACGAGCATCATGGGATATCTCTGCTGAGCGAGATGGATGCGCAATATATCGCCCTGAAGGAGAAATACGACACACTTCTGCGCCGCTGCGAGGATGAGATGTTCAAAGCTCAAACACACACACACTCTCAGGGTGTGAACACACACCACGAGCAGCCCGCATACAAAGCCCTGTTTACTGAGATTTTCACCTTCATTAAAAAGAGCAAAGAGGACCTGAAGGAAAACAGGACCAAGCCCGAATGAGGCACTGATTTGCATATTTTAGAGATTTGTGGAAAAAAAATAGAGGTAAAAAACAATTTTCACTCAGAAATGTAATTTCACAAACAAAATAATGGCACGTAAAACATGAAATTTTAAAGTGTTTTCTTCAAAAAAGTGTTTTCTTCTTTTTTAGATTGTAGTTGAACGTGGCTTATTCCAACAGAACCAGTACGTTTTAATGAAATGTACAGAAATTTCTATGGGGACTGTATATTATAAACACTTTGAAAACATTTCTGAATGTTACTGTAAAAAGAAATGCTGCTTCTGTAAACTGAAAGTGCTGTAACTTCTGTGTTTTATAGTGGCGTGAAACTTCAGATTATATATTACCCCAGAATCAAGGGACCAACAAATGTAAAGACATATTCAACTATTTAAATTAACATTTACTAATGATCTAAGAATAAAATAATAAATAATATTGTAAATTACTATAACATTTACTATTTGTAAATAGAAACTACTACTATTTATTAAAAAAATTATTGTGTCGATCAAACATTAGATGGACATTAGAATATTTATAAATCTTTTTACAACTTAAATATAGAATTCTGCAATACAGTAATATGAAAATAATGTAATGCAAAGATAATTTGTAATGCAAAACTCTATTTATTTTGAATATTAGGAAAACAAAGCTTTGTGGAATTAAGCCCAGCAATTTATTTTTTAGTCATAACTGATCATTATGTGATGTGTTGCATCATCTTTTAAAGAAAAGACATTATCTTGCAGATATCAGTTATTTGCTCAACTTTTTTATTGGCTTGTGAACTTTGTGATTAGTAGTTCGTGTGTTTAAGTCTCAAGTTCTCAACCCATCATTCATCTTGAACTGTGTGTTTGCATCACTGCATGTGACCTTTGACCTGTATCAGCAGTGCAAACGAGGAGCACAAACTCTATTTCACATAGAAATGGACTTGAAACCCAGACTGTCACTTTTGGACGCTGGATATCAGAGAACGAAATGCTGCGTCTAATCAAAGCCTTTGATAAGATTTGAGTGACATCAGGCTTTATCAGACAGACTGAGAGAGGACAGAACCGATGCTTCGTCTATTATCTATTATCAACACACACCGGCTAGATTATAACTGGAGCTTGCACTTTGTTCAAATTGTCATATCCGTGTTGTCATATCCGTGCACGACAGGGGGCGCTGTTACTCATATTCTGAAAAAGTACCGAATATCCGGATCAAATCTCATTACATCCGATGCAGGTTGGGTTTCAGAAAGTATAATATTTCAACAAAAAAAAAAAAAAAAAAAGATTATCTTTTAGAAAATATAAAATCTAAATTGGACAGAGGAGGTGTGGGAGCTATCTATCTAGATTTAAAGGAAGCCTTTAATACAGTAAATCATGATATTTTAATTAAAGTTCCCATGTGGTGAAAATCCAGCTTTTAATGTTGTTTATATGTCTATGTGTTGTTTTTAATATGCTGTAACACAAACATGTGTAAGTTCATAAGTCGACAGCATTGCTGAGTATTTCCTCCTTAAAACTGCAGTGAACCAAAGACAGTCTCAAAAACACGGTGTGAAATCGCTGGTGTTTCTGACGTCACAAACGACCTTGTAACCAATCAGATCAACGTGTGATCGTCACCCAGTGGATCTCTGAGTGAGGGAGTGGAGGCGGGGCTCATTTGCATATTCATAGAACCATGCATACTAAATGAGGTATTCATTTCAAGGCATGAAAAAAGTTCAAGGAAAAAACATTTAAATATATAATTTTGGTTACTTTGGTTACTAATTTGTAATTAGTGACTACAGGGGGACTTTTCACAAGTTATCAAAGTATAATTTCGGACCAGGTTTTTAAATGAATCAAGATCTTGCCTTGCTGATAAGACTTCACAAATACAGTAATTACTAATTCTGTTGGCGTACCTCAAGGTTCAATATTGGGACCTTTATTATTCTGTTTCTATAATAATGACCTACTTGATGATCTATGTTGTTATAAAAGTCTGCAAATAGAGATCCAGATGTCAGAAAATGACCATTAGTCCAGGAGTATAAATATTTATGCATAATAGATTCACAACTTAGTTAACAAGTAAAAAACTTTATTTTAAGGTGTCATTGTTACAGTGTAATATGTGCTCACTATAGGGTTAAGATTAGTCACATATAATTCTGCATTATTTACTGTTATTACTACAAATTATATTGGCAACATATAACAAGAACACTGTTAAATAAAGTGTTACCAAAAGTTGCACCTGTTAATAATATTTAAATAACTTTAGTTTGCATGAACAATTTACAGCTGTATTTTTATTAACGGATGCTAATAAAGATTAATACAGTAACACATGTATTGCTTATTAGTTAATATTAGTTGATGCATTAACTAATGTTACCTAAAGGGACCGTATTATTATATAGCGTTGCCATTTTTTAGTGATTAAAAATGAAAGAAAAAAGAAACAAGTGTTTGTTTACATTTTCCAGCGCTTTTGTTCTGTTTGCATGTAGTCACTTTATACAATACAGAAGTTTCACATGCATTATAAACACAGAAATAAGTTTAAATGTTATAAAATTCAATTCCAGCTATAAAGCAACACATAGCCATTATTCAACTAAATTTAAGTTAATCATCCGAGATTATCAGTGCATTTAAATCAAAAACATTCCTGAATATTAATCGTCTTCAGTATAAAAACAATAAAATAAGACAAGATTTCAGTTGCAACATTTATTCAGAATGACATACAAATAAAAAAACCTCTGATGCAGTATATGTGACCATAATGACCCAGCTTATGAATATGAGGAATGCATAAAAACAGACGTGACAGTGGACACTTCATATCCAGGTGTGGACGACACACACGTGAAGATCATTTCAGTCATAATAATAATAAGATTGATGCAATATTTCCCCTGAATATTTAAGAGGCACTTTCTTTCACATCACTTTAACCGTTGAAATGAACATTTTTTAATTTCACACAAGAATTAACGTTTACATTTTTCTGCATTTAACATAAATTCGCTTTTCCAAAGTCATAAATCAACAAAAAAAATGCAGAGAAATATTCATGAACTGATTCATATATTAGCTTTTTATTGTTTGTTGGTCAGATTTGATCTAAACTGCTCCAGAAACCACAATATAATGTGTTTTCGGTTATAAGAGTTGTAAACCTTTCAGAAAGTGAACGAGGAACTTTACGGCCTTGATTTGACCCAATGAGAGCAGAGACATTAATATTAGACAAAGTCAGAAGATCATAGTATTTATGACCCGATGCCCTTTATTACAGTGAAGTCATCTTTATATACGGGAAAGGAAAAACTAGTGCTGTGAAACCATTAATCACATCCAAAATAAAAGTCTGTGTTTACATAATATATGGGTGTACAGTGTATAATTATTTTCTGTATATAAATACACACACATGCATGTAATTATTTAAGAAAAATGTGTTATTTATATATAATATAAACTATATATAAATACATACACATGCATCTGTGTGTATTTAAAAATAATTATACACAGTACACACATATTATGTAAACATAAACGTTTAGTTTGGATGCTATTAATCGCATTTAATCATTGCCCAGCACTAAAAAAACAAAACAATATGCAATAAAAACAAGAGGATTATTAAAGCAAACATCTTTTCTTCAGTCAGCTACATGTACTAAACAATGCCAAACTCTGACGATAAACTCGCAAAGGCCACAAGCAAGATGAAACGAGTTGAACCATGATCTCCTATCATCTTTATTAGAAACTACTCATTTTAAATCATAAAAAAGAAAACCAAAAGATAGTCTGAGTACGCGTTCAGCATACAACTCCTTTCCTTGTGTTTAAATGGCAGAGTTAAATCAACCCTCAGCCCTTTCTCGGAGACGCTCGTGTGAGTCTGAAGGGTTGGCGTGTGCAGAGGCTCCTCCCACCCCGCTCAGCCGAGGCCAGCGATTGGTTGCTGTGTTTAGCCCCGCCTCCGGAGGCAGACGAGCTGATTGACAGGATCCCAGCGCTGCGACTGTTCCCGTCAGGAGCGAACCGTTCCCTTCAGATACCACATCCCTCCCAGACTCATACAGCACTCCTGTTACGGTACACAACAACAACAACAACAACATCGTTTTAAAAACAGGGTTCGTACAGACACTGTAAAATCAAATTCCAGGATTTCAAGGACTACTTTTTAGTTTTTTTTAGAATATAACTGCCGGTTACCAGTTATAGCATCAGCAGGTGCTGCACTTTATTTGTTCCATCTTGTTTTATTAGTATATTTGTATTTATCTCTTAACCTTTTTTTTTTTATTTAAAGGTGCAAAACGCAAGTCTCTGAGTTTTTGCAGAACTACGCCCCCTCTGGCGACAAGCGAAACTGCAACCAGAGTGGTTTCAACATTGTTCTTTTCTTTACTTTACGTGGAGTTTGCGTTGGGGTTTGGAATGGACTACAAGCCGGTCTCTTTGAATCCATCTTCTACCTTTGACGCACGAGTTGTCTTCGCTGATGCGGAGAATGGCGGCTTATACACAAACCTGCGAGACATAGCCTGGTGAGCGTGAACGCGCATGACGTCACGCCCAGTCTCAAATTCGAGCCCGAATCCCTCTTATATATTTTACTGTACAGGATTATAGAGGCGATCTCAGTGAGCAGAGAAGGACTTATTCAGCCCATCAGGCAGTTCTTTAAGCATGTATAGGATAGAAAAACAGGTATTTTTAACATGAAAAGTTGCGCAATGCACCTTTAAAAGATAATAAAGATAGATAATCTTTTAAATTTAAAAAAAAGGTTAAGAGATAAATGCAAATATACTAATAAAACAAGATGGTACAAATAAAGTGCAGCACATACTAAACCTGGTAACTTTAATCATTTAAAGGATACTATGATAAAGATATCGCTGTCCTTACTCAAACTCATCATTTCTCCCATGAATATATGATTGCCTTGAAAAATATATACTTGGATATTTATGAGCAATATTACACTCACAGCCTCTATATCAGACGGACTGCAGCTTTAGTTTAGTATGAGAAGATTGTTTTATCAATAAAAAGAAAAATAAACTTAAATAATTCAAGCACTTTGAGTACTTCTTCATAAACGTGTGTTTTCAGGGGTTTTCCAGGATTCAAGCACGTTCAGCACCGTATACGAACCCTGTAAACGTAAATGTAGTGAGTGTGTGTGTGACCTTGAGCAGTCGATCCACGTCGGCTTTGGTGACGGCGTCCCCGAGCTCCTGCGTGAGGCGCGTCTGGATCACGTTCCTCCTCACGCGATAGTTCTTCATGAAGATCTCGAACAGAACCTGCCGGTGCTGCGGAGCAAAGCCCAGCGTTCACACACACACACCACTGCAATCATTTAAAGCATTCTTTCAAATGCGTTTCGAGCTACATTCACACACACACGCTCTCTTAAAGACACACACTCTCTTCATAGAGACACACCGACTCTCTTTCTCTCACACACACACAGACTTTCTCATAGAAACGCACTCTTCATAGACACACACACTCTCTCAGACACACACACACTGACTCACACGCAGACACACACACACCGACTCACACGCAGACGCAGACATACACACACACAGACTTTCTCATAGACACGCACTCTTCATAGACACACACACTGACTCACACACAGACACACACAGACACACCGACTTTATCACCGACTCGCACACACAGACTCTCTCATAGACACACACAAACACACACACTCACACATACAGACTCACACACCTACTGACTCACACGCAGACTCACACACACACTTTCTCACCGACTCTCGCACACAGACTCTCTTAGACACACACACACACACAGACTCTCACACACCTACTGACTCACACGCAGACACACACACACACACTTTCTCACAGACTCACACACACACTTTCTAACCGACTCGCACACACAGACTCTCTTAGACACACACACACACACTCTCGCACACCTACTGACTCACACACACACTTTCTCACCGACTCACACACACAGACTCACACACATAATCACAGACACACGCACAGACTCACACGCAGACACACACACTTTCTCACACACGCAGACACACACTTTCTCACACACATTTCTTTTTTAAAAAGCGATTTTTTACAAATATGTGGTTTGAAATTTCTCACGCCACATAAACATGCATGACATGCTCATTGCAAAATCAAGGTTGTTTGAGTAAAAATGACGACGTGACGGATTTGAAACGTTCAGAAGCTGCAGATTCAGTCGGACACACACACACACGGCCGACAGTGAAGATATGGAGACTGAGGTTCAGTGACTAAAGCACCTTATCGAAGGTTTCTCCGCTCTCCCACAGACCGAACACCTTCTGCTCATCCGCTGTGGACCCGCTCTGAGGAGGAAACTACACACACACACACACACACACACACACGAGGAACAGTTACTACACACTGGATCTGAAATTATATCCTGACATCAGGATCTGTGAGTTGTGTTAAACCTTAAAGAGAGAAGAAAACATCATTTACACACACACACCCTTAATCCAATAAGCTTCAGGAACAAAGGACTGAAGCACATCTTAAAATCAAACATTATCTCAAGGAGCAACACAGACACGGACATTAATGGACTTAAAAAGCGATTAAAGCCACAAACAAACAAAACCAACTGAACATATTCACCCTCTGATGCAAACAAAATGATTATTTTTACTTCAAAACAATATATAAACACTCCCAATGGTTTTATTTAACTAAAAATGTGTATTCTGACTTTGGTTATTTCTTTGGAACCAAATCGTAACATTCCTTTATTTTAGGTCATATTTTTATAACCAAAATCCAGTGTTCTGGGAACCAAACATTGCAGGGAATCTTGACATGCATAAAAATCACAATAAAATATAAACAGGACACGCATATAGAATTATGGGGAAATGCCTTTTGTGTAGTGGGCATCATGCTAGAGAGGGTTAAATTACATTGAATTAAATATGTATATAAATATGTATATAAACCTTTATTTTTACCACAATTTTAATGCAAAAAAAAAACAAATTACCTTTATAAAATAAAATAAAAATACTTTCGTCAAGTCTTTAGGAAAACAATGGCCAAATGAATCACCATAAAGTCACAGTGATGTAGCTTAGCTTTATATGTGCTAATAAATAAATGCAAAAGCATACTAGTGATTTTTTATTTATTAATATCGATGCATCTTGATCAGATTCCAGACGCATGCATTAAACAAAGATAAACTGGAAACCAAAAATATGCAATATGGTTTATTTAAAACGAGCATGATGCATATGATCCGGTGAGAGCAGCGAATCTGTCTTTTATAAATCTGATAAAACTGAAGACTCTTCTGAGATATGAAGGATGCAATAACAGATTAACATGAGATTGGCAGAAAATATGTGTGTTATGGTATCAGGCAGAAGTTTAAAATCGATGCCTCTTGATTTGTTTTCCAGATGCACACATTAAAGGGTTAATTCATCTAAAAATGCTCACCCTCATGTTGTTCCCCGTAAGACTTTCGTTCATCTTCGGAACACGAATTAAGATATTTTTGATTAAATCTGAGAGCTGGATCACTCCATGGGATTGAAACTCGCCGGCCCCGAAAAGTTATTAAAGACGTCGTTATAATAGTCCAGTGACTACAGTGGCTCAATCTGAAGTTTATCAAGCGACCAGAATACTTTTAGTAAATAACGACTTTATTCAACTATTCATTTCCTTCTCTGCTCTCAGATTTAATCAAAAATATCTTAATTCATGTTCCGAAGATGAACGAAAGTCTTACAGGGTTGGAACAACATGAGGGAGAGCAATTTTTGGGTGAACTATCCCTTTAAACGAAGCAATCTGGTGCATTTAAAGTGAGCCTGATGCGCATGTACTCACAGGCACCAGGATCTGCTTGCACTGGCTCTGGAGGATGGCTTCGGTCAGCATGCGGTCGGTCACGTGACCGTACACCGAGTGGCCGCTGGGTAAACTGGCCAGATGCAGGTTAAACAGACGCTTGACTTCGCTCAGGCACAGAACGTGATGTTTCCTGAAGGTGTTCTGCACAAACTCCTGCAGCTCCGGGGTGAAGGCGTGAGCGGGCGCGTGTCCGTTATGGGGGTCCGACACCGGGGAGGTCGAGGCGGGGTGACCGTTGACCGAGCCGTTCGTGAGCGTGTCCATGGGCTCTTCAGAGTCACTCACCGGCTCCTGCTTGACCCGCACTTCACCCGGGGGTCGCGACCCCTTCAGTCTGCGGGCGTCCAGCTCTCTCTGCAGGACACCGTGGGTTTCTCTCGCGTTCTCTCGCGCCGCTTTCACACGCTGCTCTCCGCTGACGTGAACCGGATCTGCCGTGATTTTAAATGATTTTATTCAGCAAGCATGCATTAAGTTAAAGGAACACTCCAGTTTTTTTGGAAATAGGTTCATTTTCCAGCTCCTCTAGAGTTAAGGCCATTGCACACTGAGTCTGAAATTTTCGTATGCGTTTTTTCGTATTCGTGATTCGGTGGCTCAGAAATGTCAAAACACCATTCAAACTGCTTGCTACGGATGCGAAAAACGCAGAAAATCAAACCTGATTCGATTTTTTTTATGACGGACGAAAGTTTCGGAGGCAGTGTGCAAGCATGATTGACATAACGTGAGGTCGTATTTATTTTTTATCGTGCGAAAATTTCGGACTTAGTGTGCAATGGCCTTTACACAGTTTTACCGTTTTCGAATCCATTCAGCCGATCTCCGGGTCTGGCGGTAGCACTTTTAGCATAGCTTAGCATACATCATTGAATCTGATTAGACCGTTAGCATCTCTCTCAAAAAAATGACAATGAGCCTATTTCCAAAAAAAGTGGAGTGTTCCTTTAGATTAAAAGTGACTGCAAAGACATTTATAATGTTACAAAAGATTCTATTTTAAATAAATGCTGTTCTTTTGAACTTTATATTCATCAAAGAATCCTGAAAGATAAAATGTATTAGTTTCCACAAACATCTGTACTGTTTTCAACATTGATAATCATAAATGTTTCTTGATCATCAGATCATCATATTATCCTGATTTCTGAAGGATCATGTGACCCTGAAGACTGGAGTAATGATGATGAACATTCAGCTTTGATCACAGGAATAAATGACACTTTACTGTATATTCACATAGAAAACAGCTGATTTACATTCTAATAATATTTCACAATTTTCTGTATTTTATAAGACTTTTCACAAACAAAAAAAAAAGACCAATCCCAAACTTCTGAACACTAGTGTTTATAGTGATTAAAGTGTGTAAATATAGATATATAGTAAAAGTCAGAACATACCCATCTGAGAATCCTTTTTAGGCACAAAGTCATCTTTGGAGAAGTTGAACACCTTTTCCAACCTGCAATATAGTGTTCATTTAGAAACGACCCTATTAAGGCCTAAGACCAAACTGTGTTTAATATCCCTCATATTCTGTGTTTTTCATTTTATTTAGTTTAAAAAATCATTTTTCCGTGTCCTCACCCTCATGTAGTTCTAACCCTGTATAGTCTTGAATTTTATCCATTCATTTTCCCATAAAAAAAAAGCCAACCAGCTTCAGGAGAAACACATTACAACTTTGAAACTTTGATTTGAAGCAACAACAAAAAAAAAAAAGCATTTGAATTGATTGAAAATCTGTCAAAAAGACAAAACTGTGAACTTAATATTTAGTGAAGAAAAGAACTACAATCCCATAAATCATTGCATATGACGTAAAAAAACAAAAAACAAATTTACGTCATTTGCAATGCTTCATGGAAGTGGGCGGTTCTTTTGGCACAATTTGTTTGGATTCTCTGATTGGTGGAGATGTCTCTGCAGAATCATGGGTAATGTAGTTTATCCACCAGGAATTCTGCTGTTAAATGTGATTATTAATGTAGGCCGACAGCTTCAAAAGCAAATACCATCAATTAATACCATCGTTAATAATTAATTTCCCTATGGAGAAAATGAATGGGATTTTAACTTCCAGAACAGAATGTTGCGCTATATTTACTTTCTTCCATGAAACGCTCTTGTATACAATGAAAGTGCACATGATTTTTACTGCCAAACCAAAAAGTATTTCAGTGCATCATAGAATAAAGAAAATATGGTGCTAGAAACAACATGGGGTGATTAAATTATAAAATCTCTTTAAATTCAACAAACGGGTAAGGTTTATGGCGGTTTGTAAGCGGTCACGTCATACTTGGACTGAATGCCGAGCCAAAGCATGTGCTGCCGCTGAGCCACATCTGGGTGTTTTCTGACGAAATCCTGATCCGTGGGCAGCAGGAACTCCCAGCCGCGGTTCACTCGGGGGACCGACATCTGCTCCAGGAAGTCCTTCACGTCCTCGGGAGGAAGCTGGAGTCACATGACCGACATAAACATCAACACCACATGCTGACTAATATACATGACTGATTAATGCACAAAAAACATCATTAACACTGTAAAGCCTGACATATGAAAAAAAAATAAAAAAAAATTTAAATAAAAATTTAACAATGTAAAATTTAGACAGAATATTTAATGTTTTTTTGTTGAGTATATTTGCTACATTATGGCTCATATAGTGAGAATATGGAGGACAAAAAGCTCAATTTCGTTCAGACTCAAACTGAGATACTAATATTTATATGGACAAAGAGTTATGAAATTCTGATGCTTGTAATGTAAATCAGTGAGATCTTTATAACAGCACAGCAGATACTGACATGAAATGCATATAAATATCAATATCTGCCAATAAAGTCTAGTATGATTTATGATTTTTATGATCAAAGCTCTGTAGTTTTAAAACATATAATGCAAAACAATACAATAATGATTGAGAGATGAACAAATAAACCTGATTATCTTATTTAATACTCATGATTTTTCTAATAAATGATGTATGATAATCAAGTAAACCTGAGTTGCTTCAGTCCAGTTGAAATATTACTAGCAATATTAAAGTTATTATGTTTACTTGATAAAAATCAGTGCAGATTTCACATGAGGTTTGTACAGTTATACTAAAATGCTTTCACTTGATAAAAAATAGTCTAAACTATCAATCAGACAACAGTTTGTGCGCAACTATCAGTGAAGTTTTGATAATTTGTGTATCAATTATGGCTTTATAGGGTTAAAGTGCATACATATAGATATGGCTTCATAAGTGTTTGTCCACACTATAATGGAAGGAACATTATGTCTTTCATTTTAGTTCCGCCAACACACCTTTATGATGGCAGCGACCTCTTTCCTCATCAGGCTTCGCTCTAGAGTGAATCTCCACATCTGAGAACGCAGAGATAAAATATGGAAATCAGCAAGCGCTTTGATAGCAACACTTATTATATAGCATGATGTAATGACACTGCTAGTCATTACCATCCAAACCAGGAGACAGGAAACCTATTAAAGTCCCCCCTGTGGTGAAAATCCAGGTTTTAATGTTGTTTATGTGTCTATGTCTGTGTTTTTAATATGTTTTAAGACAACCATGTGTAAGTTCATAAGTCGACAGCATTGCTGAGTATTTCCTCCTTAAAACTGCAGTGAACCAAAGACAGTCTCAAAAACACGGTGTGAAATCGCTGGTGTTTCTGACGTCACAAACGACCTTGTAACCAATCAGATCAACGTGTGATCGTCAACCAGTGGATCTCTGAGGGAGTGGAGGCGGGGCTCATTTGCATATTCATAGAACTGCGAATACTAAATGAGGCAAAGGTGTCGAGTTACATTCAAGGTATTTTAAGGCATGAAGAATTTTTTGAAATAGGTCATTTTGGTGATCAAAGATGAGATTTAGGGGATAAAGTTGTTGACTACAGGGAGACTTTAACCCTCTGGAGTCTAAGGGGTTTTTGAGGTCTGTGAGATGTTTTGACATGCCCTGACATTTGTGCTTTTTTCAGTTGCTTATAAACATATTAATGGCAAAGGTGTAATTACACTCTATTTAGCACAAATAGGGGTACCATAATATGCGAGCAACATCTATTTACATATTTGTATTTTTGAGGGAATAATGTTTATGCATGGTTATTCAAAAAACTAAAAATTAAAGTTTCTGAAATAAGGCCACAAAACACATACTTAATATGTGTCCACAAGACTTTTGACTAATGGATGTAGTTGCCTAGTGTTTTTGCTTCAAAATTATCTGAAAATCACCCTGCCTAATCATTCACATAAAACAATACATTGATTTAAATTTTTTAAAACAGTTTTTGCTTCCAAAGGCAATATGCGCAGGGGCGTGACTTGCTGTGATTCACACCTGAGAAGACAAAGACCCTGCATAGTAATGAGCCTGCATACTAATGAGCCTGCATACTAATGAGCCATTCATTCAGGTGTGTCACACAAGAAAGAATGCGAGGACAAAAATAAATAAATAAATTATATATATATATATATATATAAAATACAAATATAAATGAAAGTCAAAAGCACATTTTTAGTACATAGTCATACCTGGAAACAAATCCTGTTCAAATAGGCTATATGGACCATTCTACAGAATTAGTTAGAGTTAGAAAGTTAGAGTTCTCAGAGAGGAAAAAAAGGTATTTTTTCACAAATTTTTTATACATTCAAATTGTATAATTTCCAAGGTAAACATTTCTAGTATGCAGTTAATTCTCATACTGTATTTTCAGAAAGTTTTGGAATCTCCTCAAATGTGTCACTAATAAAAAACAATAATATTAAGATTTTTTTTTACATCTATCTTGTCTTTTTTTTTTTTTTTTAAGTAGGCCTATAGCCTGGATTTTATCATTCATATTTCAAAGTTAAGGATTCATTAGTTTGATATAGTCTACATTGGAACAAACACTATAATAACATCTTAGATTATGAGCTTATTTTTGACAAAACATTCTAACGTTATATATTTAACATATGAGCAGAAACTGGTTAACTAAAGCTTATTTGATGTCTATTTTAGAGTAAAAATCTTTATAATCTATCCCAAACTAGTCAACTAAATGTTGTCTTTCATATTTCGTCTGTAACAACAACAGTGCGAATTCCGTTCATTCATCACACAGAGAAAGACACGCGATTCATTTTAAAACAGTATTCGCGATTAGAACAAAGAATAAACTTACTATGATCCTGGATCCATGGCTCCTCGAAGTGAAATTAATCCAGCACTGAGGTAAATTATCCAGAATTATTCCTCACAGCCTCGAAAAACGACACAGACTACCGGTACATTAATCTGAACTTGGTGTTTTATCGAGCTCGTGTGGGCGTTGGCAAGTTTCAGATCATTTGCGTTTCTATAGCGCGCGCTCTCTGTGGGCGTGGTCACATTAAAAGATAATTAGCTGAAATGAGAACGCCTGGCATCTCTCTCTTTTTATATAGATTACATAAACACAGAATATTTGTTTCAGTTTTGAATTAGATAATTTAAAAGTACACACTTAAATGATTATAAAGATATATTGATCATGCCTGTGTGACTAGTATTTGCGGAGTTTTGTTTATGTTTAGAGACGTGCTCTAGAAAAAAAGTTCACGGAGACGGAGAGGCAGAAGGCACACCCTGTTTATTTTCTTTATTTTACAAAAGCACAATATTTTATTTCGATTGTAAGTGGACCCATAAAAAAGTAGACATTTAATAGTTTATTTTTTCATATTTCTTAAGTGTGTATGACCAAAGGTGACTGAGTATTTTAAGTCTATTTTGCTGCTATGTGAAAAAAATCGCGCAAAACGCGCCGGCGCGTTTCTCGACTCCAGAGGGTTAAGCTAATATACATATAAGAGTCAAAATAAAGCTCACCACAAAGTCTCGTCCGCGACAGAGCACTTCAGCAGGAACGCCGCTGTGTGAACTACAGGTGTTTTTGGGATACAGCACATCACTGCCAAAGACAAATCGCAGGATTTTAAGACAAGATAAGATAAAACTTTATTTATTATAAGGGCTAATTTAAAGAAAAAAGATGAATAAATATCCTAAATATAACTATATGGGTAAATATACTTGCCCAAAAAAATAAAACTGGTCCACTTCATCTACTAAACCGCCATGCATCAGCATAGACGTAATGTAAAAAGCCTGACCTCTTTACGACCCAGTTTCCCTGGACCAGCAGCGCCACCTGTTGAATGCATCGCAACACTGCGGTCGAGTCCGTACCCGACGCCAGCAAACCCATCAGATTAGCAAACGGCATTACCTTCACTGCCAGACAAAGAAAAACATCTATATAGAGACGATATGAGGGAAAACACTCACACTGCGTTATTTAGTTTTTTCTAAATAATGGTTCATGCTTAAACACTGTAGCGCATACATTCACTTGATTAAACCGCAGCTTGCCAGATTTGACAATCGCACTAAATCATAATGCGATATTCCAATTTATTTATAAAGCACATAATAATATTACAATGTTGACCATAGTGCTACACAAACAATAAAATATTAAAATATAAACCCATAACTATACATATACCAAATATCTACTCTCAGACTGTTAGACCCACGGGCTCTTAAATACACATAAAACATCTTCAAACTCTTAAAAACCGACACTTGTGACAACAAAAATGTTGTCTTTTGTCGGACTAGAGGTTCATAAATGTTTCTCATGTCTGGAAAGATGTGTGACGTGTGTTGCTTTTTCAAATGCACGTTATAAGCGACTCAAACTAAGTGCTTTCAGAGTGAGACGCGTTTACTGAGCCGTGCTTCACTGACAAGCTGCACATGACTAATAATCACAGACTTTGGCGTTTCATAATCGCAATAAGCCAAGTGCGATTACATGTAAATTGCGATTAATCGTGCAGCGTTAATGGAGACGGACACAAGAATAGCGTAAGCCAAGCTGACCGTTCTTCATCAGGGTCTTGACTTGATCCCCCAGAGGCAGCGTGCGGAGCTGGGCCATGGAGAGCACGTTACTGGGACCCATCGGCTTCACGCTGGAGAACCAGAGACACAATAACACCAGAAAAATCTAAAAATCAAATCGCACTAAGCCATAATGCGATATTCCAATTCCAATTTATTTATAAAGCACATAATAATACAACACAAACAATAAAATAATAAAATATAAACACAGATAACTAGAAAAATACCCAGATCTTAGTGCTGGGCGGTATGACCAAAAATGTATATCACTGTAAAAATGTCACTGTATATGACGGTATATATGTGGTATATGACCACATTTTCTGCTGATAGAGAGTCAATTAGTGAACAAACTCCATCGCACACCTGCAGGTGATAGGTGCGTCGGATAATAGGACCAAACAAGTTAGTCGTTTTAGCAGATAAGGAACTCCCGCACACTATTGTTACTTGCAATTTAAAATTAATGTTTATTCACACACGTTTCCTGTGTGAAAACGTTGTGTGTGAATAAACATTAATTTTAAATTGCAAGTAACGATAGTGTGCGGGAGTTCCTTATCTGCTGCTGATAGAGAGGAAATACTGCAGTAGATTGACCCAGAATGCCTTATTTTACTGTCATGAGTGAATATTGTAGAAAAATTCCACACTAGTACTAATACAGGTTTGCAAGGCTGTTTAAAAAGAGGTGTACATAAACGTGCAGTGTTTATTCAACGATGTCAAAGCCTTTTGGAAAATCTATTTGTGGCGGGCTGTGTTGATATTGTGAACCGATGTATGGAAAACACTGTAATATAATTTGACAGCTTTTATAGTTTAACCTGTCCATCTTCACACAGCTGTGCATCACCAGTGAACAGTGAAAGACCCTCTCAAACAGTGTCGCGACACGTTCACAACGGTGTTTGAGCGATTATACACTGGTATTGCGGTATATAAAAAATTCACATCATAAAAATAAACACCGGTATGTGGTATGAACTAGGGCTGTCACTTTTGTGAAAAAATCCTGTTCGATTTTTGAGACATAAGTGTTCATTGAATCGATTGTAAAATCGATTTTCCATGTCTAAAGACGTTTCCATTTTCAACGTCAAATACAGGCAAATCCACGGACACCTAACAGGCGTTAGGACGAGCATTTGGGCGCTTGAGACGCACAAGTCTGCAATATTTCTGATGATTTATTGGCGTGAAGTTTCGTGTACAATGACAAACAGGAGTGCAACATTCTCGAAAAACAATAAGCAGAGTGAACTGCCATAACACCAGTGAACAACATTCCTGCAGGCTTCAACGCGGCTGTGCTTACGGTTAGAAATGTCAAACAAATTTTGTATACGTAGGCGATTGTGGCCCAAATCTGTGTCTGTATGCCGGTCTGAATACCGGCAAAATTCACATTTTTGTTGTAAAAAGAGACACATTATGCAGAAGTATAATGTGCTGTTGTGTGTTTGTCACACAGTCGCTGTGTGACGCGCGTATCGTGACGAGCTGGACGCGCTTCGAGAGAAGGCCGGTACAATCCACTCCCTATTTTCATTTTCGAAACTCGTGTTGGTTGGTCCGATCGATTGTGCAATTGATTCTCGAACGTAAAGTGACGGCCCTAATATGAACCAGTATAACGCCCAGAACTACAAGATTTCATTGCATCATACAGAAAGTTGCTCTACTCACACTTTCTCTTCAGCCAGAGGCGGCATGAGCATGGACAGGTATTCCCTGCGGAGAGAACAGACATCATGAACACCGATAGCGAAACATCACGCGTAAAATCAACAGTGTTGATCACTCCATGCACTAACCCTGGTGTTTTCACCAGCTCCGTGTTTTCTGTGGTATCCATGGCCTGGCAGAAAAGATACTGGCGCTCATGCTCAGAACGTCCGTCCTACAGATGCAAGCAGAATAAATGAAAATGCATGCATTATATTATATATAAAGAACATGCAGGTATTCGGTAATGCTAATAAAATCACCGTAATAAACATGCACGGTATCGTTATTGTGGACACATTAACAAATGCCTGATTACTTAGATTTTTAGGACGCTTCTTATCCATGAAATTTAAATGCATTTGCCCGGTGTTTTTAATATGCTGTAACACAAACATGTGTAAGTTCATAAGTCGACAGCATTGCTGAGTATTTCCTCCTTAAAACTGCAGTGAACCAAAGACAGTCTCAAAAACACGGTGTGAAATCGCTGGTGTTTCTGACGTCACAAACGACCTTGTAACTAATCAGATCAACGTGTGATCGTCAACCAGTGGATCTCTGAGTGAGTGGAGGCGGGGCTCATTTGCATATTCATAGAAACACGAATACTAAATGAGGCAAGGGTGTCGAGTTACATTCAAGCTAATTTTAAGGCATGAAGAAAAAAAACTTTTAATATGTAGTCTTAGTGATCAGAGATCAGTTTTAAGGGATTTAAATTTTTTGTCTATAGGGGGACATTGTGACGCAATCGAAAAATTTTAAATCCTTGATTTTAAAATATGCTGTGCTATATCCAGATGCCCACTGTGTCATATTCATATCGTTTTCACTGTGTGCTGTATGTAAAATTAGCATTACCTTGTCTTTATTTGAAAAAATAGGATTACCAGTGCGCATAAAATTACCAGATTACTGAGTGCCCTGTTAGTGTTTACTTCCTTTTTATTCACATATTCATCTATTTTTTAAACAATTACTTTATTTGTGAAAAATACTGTAATAGGATTGCATATTCAAGAAGGTGGAGTTTATTTTCAAGATTTGTTTTCTAATTTATTTCTAATTTATTAAATAAATATTGATTAAAAATAAATATAAAGTAAATATATTTGACTGATCATGATTTTTGATTATTTTTTGATCGTGATCATGATTATTATTTTTTTGGGCCAATGCCGATATCTTGGAGAGCAGGATGGCCGATATAAAGCCGATATAAATATCGGCCATCCTGCTCTCCAAGATATCGGCATTGGCCAAAAAAAAAAAAAAAAAAATATCGGCCCACTAGTCATGTGATCAGACGTCAGTCAAGCGTGGGTCATGAGATCAGACGTCAGTCAAGCGTGGGTCATGTGATCAGACGTCATCAGTCAAGCGTGGGTCATGTGATCAGACGTCATCAGTCAAGCGTGGGTCATGAGATCAGACGTCAGTCAAGCGTGGGTCATGTGATCAGACGTCATCAGTCCAGCGTGGGTCATGAGATCAGACGTCATCAGTCCAGCGTGGGTCATGTGATCAGACGTCATCAGTCAAGCGTGGGTCATGAGATCAGACGTCATCAGTCAAGCGTGGGTCATGTGATCAGACGTCATCAGTCAAGCGTGGGTCATGAGATCAGACGTCATCAGTCAAGCGTGGGTCATGTGATCAGACGTCATCAGTCAAGCGTGGGTCATGAGATCAGACGTCATCAGTCAAGCGTGGGTCATGAGATCAGACGTCATCAGTCAAGCGTGGGTCATGTGATCAGACGTCATCAGTCCAGCGTGGGTCATGAGATCAGAAGTCATCAGTCCAGCGTGGGTCATGAGATCAGACGTCATCAGTCAAGCGTGGGTCATGAGATCAGACGTCATCAGTCAAGCGTGGGTCATGTGATCAGACGTCATCAGTCCAGCGTGGGTCATGTGATCAGACGTCATCAGCCCAGCGTGGGTCATGTGATCAGACGTCAGTCCAGCGTGGGTCATGAGATCAGACGTCATCAGTCAAGCGTGGGTCATGAGATCAGACGTCATCAGTCAAGCGTGGGTCATGTGATCAGACGTCATCAGTCCAGCGTGGGTCATGTGATCAGACGTCATCAGTCCAGCGTGGGTCATGTGATCAGACGTCATCAGTCCAGCGTGGGTCATGTGATCAGACGTCATCAGTCAAGCGTGGGTCATGTGATCAGACGTCATCAGTCCAGCGTGGGTCATGTGATCAGACGTCAGTCAAGCGTGGGTCATGAGATCAGACGTCATCAGTCCAGCGTGGGTCATGTGATCAGACGTCATCAGTCAAGCGTGGGTCATGAGATCAGACGTCATCAGTCAAGCGTGGGTCATGTGATCAGACGTCATCAGTCCAGCGTGGGTCATGTGATCAGACGTCATCAGCCCAGCGTGGGTCATGTGATCAGACGTCAGTCCAGCGTGGGTCATGAGATCAGACGTCATCAGTCAAGCGTGGGTCATGAGATCAGACGTCATCAGTCAAGCGTGGGTCATGTGATCAGACGTCAGTCCAGCGTGGGTCATGTGATCAGACGTCATCAGTCCAGCGTGGGTCATGTGATCAGACGTCATCAGTCCAGCGTGGGTCATGTGATCAGACGTCATCAGTCCAGCGTGGGTCATGTGATCAGACGTCATCAGTCCAGCGTGGGTCATGTGATCAGACGTCAGTCCAGCGTGGGTCATGAGATCAGACGTCATCAGTCCAGCGTGGGTCATGTGATCAGACGTCATCAGTCCAGCGTGGGTCATGTGATCAGACGTCAGTCCAGCGTGGGTCATGTGATCAGACGTCAGTCCAGCGTGGGTCATGAGATCAGACGTCATCAGTCAAGCGTGGGTCATGTGATCAGACGTCATCAGTCAAGCGTGGGTCATGTGATCAGACGTCATCAGTCCAGCGTGGGTCATGTGATCAGACGTCATCAGTCCAGCGTGGGTCATGTGATCAGACGTCAGTCCAGCGTGGGTCATGTGATCAGACGTCAGTCCAGCGTGGGTCATGAGATCAGACGTCAGTCAAGCGTGGGTCATGTGATCAGACGTCATCAGTCAAGCGTGGGTCATGTGATCAGACGTCAGTCAAGCGTGGGTCATGTGATCAGACGTCATCAGTCCAGCGTGGGTCATGAGATCAGACGTCATCAGTCAAGCGTGGGTCATGTGATCAGACGTCATCAGTCCAGCGTGGGTCATGTGATCAGACGTCAGTCAAGCGTGGGTCATGAGATCAGACGTCATCAGTCAAGCGTGGGTCATGTGATCAGACGTCAGTCAAGCGTGGGTCATGAGATCAGACGTCATCAGTCAAGCGTGGGTCATGTGATCAGACGTCATCAGTCAAGCGTGGGTCATGAGATCAGACGTCATCAGTCAAGCGTGGGTCATGTGATCAGACGTCATCAGTCAAGCGTGGGTCATGAGATCAGACGTCATCAGTCAAGCGTGGGTCATGAGATCAGACGTCATCAGTCAAGCGTGGGTCATGTGATCAGACGTCATCAGTCCAGCGTGGGTCATGAGATCAGACGTCAGTCAAGCGTGGGTCATGAGATCAGACGTCATCAGTCAAGCGTGGGTCATGAGATCAGACGTCATCAGTCAAGCGTGGGTCATGTGATCAGACGTCATCAGTCCAGCGTGGGTCATGTGATCAGACGTCATCAGCCCAGCGTGGGTCATGTGATCAGACGTCAGCCCAGCGTGGGTCATGTGATCAGACGTCAGTCCAGCGTGGGTCATGAGATCAGACGTCATCAGTCCAGCGTGGGTCATGTGATCAGACGTCATCAGTCCAGCGTGGGTCATGTGATCAGACGTCAGTCCAGCGTGGGTCATGAGATCAGACGTCATCAGTCCAGCGTGGGTCATGTGATCAGACGTCATCAGTCCAGCGTGGGTCATGTGATCAGACGTCATCAGTCCAGCGTGGGTCATGTGATCAGACGTCAGTCCAGCGTGGGTCATGTGATCAGACGTCAGTCCAGCGTGGGTCATGAGATCAGACGTCATCAGTCAAGCGTGGGTCATGAGATCAGACGTCATCAGTCAAGCGTGGGTCATGTGATCAGACGTCATCAGTCCAGCGTGGGTCATGTGATCAGACGTCATCAGTCCAGCGTGGGTCATGTGATCAGACGTCAGTCCAGCGTGGGTCATGTGATCAGACGTCAGTCCAGCGTGGGTCATGAGATCAGACGTCAGTCAAGCGTGGGTCATGTGATCAGACGTCATCAGTCAAGCGTGGGTCATGTGGTCAGACGTCAGTCAAGCGTGGGTCATGTGATCAGACGTCATCAGTCCAGCGTGGGTCATGAGATCAGACGTCATCAGTCAAGCGTGGGTCATGTGATCAGACGTCATCAGTCCAGCGTGGGTCATGTGATCAGACGTCAGTCAAGCGTGGGTCATGAGATCAGACGTCATCAGTCAAGCGTGGGTCATGAGATCAGACGTCATCAGTCAAGCGTGGGTCATGAGATCAGACGTCATCAGTCAAGCGTGGGTCATGAGATCAGACGTCAGTCAAGCGTGGGTCATGAGATCAGACGTCATCAGTCCAGCGTGGGTCATGTGATCAGACGTCATCAGTCCAGCGTGGGTCATGTGATCAGACGTCATCAGTCCAGCGTGGGTCATGTGATCAGACGTCAGTCAAGCGTGGGTCATGAGATCAGACGTCATCAGTCAAGCGTGGGTCATGTGATCAGACGTCAGTCAAGCGTGGGTCATGAGATCAGACGTCATCAGTCAAGCGTGGGTCATGAGATCAGACGTCATCAGTCCAGCGTGGGTCATGTGATCAGACGTCATCAGTCCAGCGTGGGTCATGTGATCAGACGTCATCAGTCCAGCGTGGGTCATGTGATCAGACGTCAGTCCAGCGTGGGTCATGTGATCAGACGTCATCAGTCAAGCGTGGGTCATGAGATCAGACGTCATCAGTCCAGCGTGGGTCATGAGATCAGACGTCATCAGTCAAGCGTGGGTCATGTGATCAGACGTCATCAGTCAAGCGTGGGTCATGTGATCAGACGTCATCAGTCCAGCGTGGGTCATGTGATCAGACGTCATCAGTCAAGCGTGGGTCATGAGATCAGACGTCATCAGTCCAGCGTGGGTCATGAGATCAGACGTCATCAGTCAAGCGTGGGTCATGTGATCAGACGTCAGTCCAGCGTGGGTCATGTGATCAGACGTCAGTCAAGCGTGGGTCATGTGATCAGACGTCAGTCCAGCGTGGGTCATGTGATCAGACGTCAGTCAAGCGTGGGTCATGTGATCAGACTCACCTTGAGCCCGTGGTAGTGCAGGTGTACCCAGGGTTCCTCAGCATGTTTCTTCTGCAGGAACTCGTAGGACTGGATGCGGCGCTGACGGGCCTGTTCGGACTCAGGGCGGGAAAACCTCACCTGTTCAAACCCCAGGTGAGCGATGAGAGGAATGAGCACAACACCGACTGAGTGCACTCGCTTCAAACAAGAAAACAATGGAATGAAGTCTCTTACAGTGATTTGTTTAACGTCTTCTTCTGCTTCATCCTGAGAAGAGTCTCCAGCTGTAAACACACACAGTCGTTAGTTAATAACAATGGTAATGTATATAACAGAGCCCAAAAACTTAATTGATTAATTAATATAATGTACTTTCTTTTTTTTGGTGGAGATGATGGTGTACACTCACATGCATTCAATGTCTATGGAAAATGTTTTTTCTTTAATGGTTATATACATCACATTTTTAGTCATTAAATGTGTTTAAATTTATGCATTCGTTATTTAATTCCAAGTTGAAATGTGGACCTTAAATGTAAAGCAAGTCACTTTGGAAAAAAATGTCTGACAAACGCATAAATGTAAATTAAATATTTCTCAAAACGTATAAAAAACAACATGAATAGGAAATTTTTTATCAACTTAGCACAATTTATTATACAGACACTATTATTAATACTATAAAATAAAAAGCTTTTAATATGAAATCAAAAAACCTTTACAATAAGGTTATATTAGTTAAAGTTAGTTAATGCATTGACTAACAATGAGCAATATATGTGTTACAATATTAATCTTTGTTAACATTAGTTAATAAAAATACTACAGTTCATTGTTAGTTCAGTTCCATTAAATAATATTAACAGATACAACTTTTGATTTTAATAATGTATTAGTAAATGTTGAAATGAACACAAACTAAGATTAATAAATAAATATTAATAAAGTATTTTTTTATCGTTAGTACATCTTAAATAATGTAATAAACTATCGTTTTCAAATGGAACCTTTTTATAAAGTGTTACTGTGAAATCTTCATTCGCCCTTTAAAGTCAACATGAAATCAAAATGGACAATTCTTATTCTTATGGAATATTGCAGTGTTTATTTTAAACGATTCACAGGTGCTCATCATAATTGTGTTAATAATCTTGAATCAGAATAAGTTCCTCTTGCAGCTTCTCTGATGAAGTGGGCGGGGCTATAACCTGTCACTCACATGAGATCAGCCAATAGCAAACCACAATCAAAGACAATAAAGCCCCACCCACTTTTTCATCCAGTCTCTCGGTGTGGTGAAGGGTGTGTGATGATGTGGGGATATTTTAATTCCAAAGGCCAAGGGAACTTTATCAGGATGCATAGTGTCCTGGATCCATGAAATAACTGGGCTTTAAAAATATAAATCTGCTGTCTCTATGGGGATTTAACATCGGGGTGTCCTGACTGTGTTTTAAGGAAGAACATTTATTTATTTACGATACATTATTCATTCACAAAGAGTCCTTAAAGGTTGGATTTTTCCTCATTTTTTAAATTAAGGCATTAAGATAAATTCCCAAAAGATGATTTTTTTATTCCTCTTTTTAGTCAACTTTAGCATGGCTGTGTTCACTTATGCTAAGCACTGTATATCGCACAGCCCTATGTCAGAGTGTAATAAAGTGAGCCCAAAACCCGTCCCTACCTTCATTGGCCGCCTCTCTTTCTCGATGTTTAGTATCAGCTTTATCCAGATATGTGAAGCTGGGTCTCATCTGGAGGATTCCCTGCAGTGGAGTGAGATGAAGCTCTCCTGCCACGACACACAATAACAGCACATCACTTTACATCACAGGGCACTGATCCACATCAATGCAAAACCGCATGTCTCTGTAACTTCATTCAATACGGTGATCATTTGAAAATTATTATATTCAGACATCATGGCACTTCACAAGAGCCCATTCTATTTATTCTGATCATAACAACTGTATTATACAAGATGCTGTCTGTGTAATTATATAGTCCATATGCGTTTACATGTTTACAGTGATTTCAGGAGGAAAGTTACAGTCTTTGTAAGTGATTTCTGAATTATGAAAAAAGCTTTTTCTCTTACAAAGCTGCAAATTTTGTAAAAAGAGTTTAAATATAGCATAAATCATTTGTTTTAAACTAATTTGTTTTATTCAAAACGGTATGTAATGTAATTTTCACCACTCCACTTTCACTGAAACTTATTAAATGCAAAAATCAAAAATGACGCATGTACTTACACTGATTTATGGAAGACCAAAAGTTGAAAGAAAGAGACACTAATCATTATGAGATGAAAAGTCGAAATGATGACATACTGAGTCATAATTAAGACATTAAAAGTCAATATTATGACCAACTCGAAATTATGATTTAAAAGTAATAATTATGACAAATAAAAAATTATGACAAAAAGTCAATTATAACTTTTTAATCTCATAATTATGACTGTGATTATGACTTAAGTCAAAATAATGACATAAGTCAAAAGTGTCAAGTTTAGATTTTTGTCACAATCACTAAATGACTTAGTATGTTATAATTATGAATTTTTATGTCATAATTATGATTTACCAAAATATGTGGCAGAAATGTCAAAGCCTTTGTAAGTGATTTCTGAAATATGAAAATAGCTTTTCCCTTACAAAGTTGCAAATTTGTAAAAAATTTGAATATTGCATAAATCATTTGCGAATAAAGCACAGATCGCTTTCAAAATGTTCACTTCCTGCTGAAGCGGCGCAGAGCGTGAGTAATATAATAATAGCTGTGTCAGGGAAGCCTGACTCTTTTTTTAATAAATTACCTTTGCGAAACACGGCTGCGGCGTAGCGGGACGTGTTTGTGGTCGCCTGGATCGAGGAGAACGCTTGCTTGTCCATCATTTTCCTTTAAACAGAAGCAAAAGATTAAAACTTATAACACCACAGTTTGATATGTTGCAGCATTGAAAAGTAAATAAAATAAAACAAGAGTGAGTGAGTTAGTGAGTGACTGAGTGAGTGAGAGTGTGAGTGTGAGTGAGAGTGAGAGAGTGAGAGTGAGAGTGTGAGTGAGAGAGTGTGAGTGAGTGTGAGTGAGAGAGTGAGAGTGAGTGTGTGTGAGAGAGTGAGAGTGAGTGTGTGTGAGAGAGTGAGAGAGTGAGAGTGAGAGTGTGAGTGAGAGAGTGTGAGTGAGTGTGAGTGAGAGAGTGAGAGTGAGTGTGTGTGAGAGAGTGAGAGAGTGAGAGTGTGAGTGAGAGTGTGAGTGAGAGTGAGTGAGAGTGTGAGAGAGTGAGAGATTGAGTGTGTGTCAGTGAGAGAGAGTGTGAGTGAGTGAGTGTGAGTGAGTGAGAGTGTGAGTGTGAGTGAGTGAGTGTGAGTGAGAATGGGAGTGAGTATGTGTGTGTGTGTGAGTGAGTGAGTGAGTGAGTGTGTGAGTGAGTGAGTGAGAGTGAGTGAGTGAGAGTGTGTGTGAGAGTGTGAGAGTCAGTGAGAGAGAGTGTGAGTGTGAGTGAGAGAGAGTGTGAGTGTGAGTGAGTGTGAGTGTGAGTGAGTGAGAGTGTGAGTGAGTGAGAGTGGGAGTGAGTATGTGTGTGTGTGAGTGAGTGAGTGTGTGTGTGAGTGAGTGAGTGAGTGAGTGAGTGAGTGAGTGAGTGTGAGTGAGTGAGAGTGAGTGAGAGTGAGTGAGAGTGAGTGAGAGTGAGAGTGAGTGAGTGAGAGTGAGTGAGAGTGAGTGAGAGTGAGTGAGAGAGAGTGAGTGAGAGTGAGTGAGTGAGTGTGGAGTGTGTGTGTGTGAGAGAGAGAGAGAGAGTGTGAGAGAGCATTTCTGTGAGTGAGAGAGTGAGAGTGTGAGTGAGAGAGTGAGTGTGTGTGTGTCAGTGAGAGAGAGTGTGTGTGAGTGAGTGAGTGAGTGAGTGAGTGAGAGTGAGTGAGAGAGAGTGAGAGTGAGTGAGTGAGTGAGTGTGGAGTGTGTGTGTGAGAGAGAGAGAGAGAGAGTGTGAGTGAGAGCGTGAGTGAGAGAGTGAGAGTGTGAGTGTGAGTGAGAGAGTGAGTGTGTGTGTGTCAGTGAGAGAGAGTGTGAGTGAGTGAGTGTGAGTGAGAGTGTGAGTGAGTGAGAGTGTGAGTGAGTGAGTGAGTGAGTGAGAGTGTGAGTGGGAGTGAGTGTGTGTGAGTGAGTGAGAGTGTGTGTGAGTGAGAGTGTGAGTGAGTGAGTGAGTGTGAGTGAGTGAGAGTGGGAGTGAGTATGTGTGTGTGTGTGTGTGTGTGTGAGTGAGTGAGTGAGTGAGTGTGAGTGAGTGTGAGTGAGTGAGAGTGAGTGAGAGTGTGAGTGAGTGAGAGTGAGTGAGAGTGAGTGAGAGTGAGTGAGTGAGTGTGGAGTGTGTGTGTGTGTGAGAGAGAGAGAGAG
>JAULUF010000014.1:2010000-2020000 GCA_031834385.1 Semotilus atromaculatus
CTGAGCTCTTAAACAGCAGATCTGAGCTCTTAAACAGCAGATCTGAGCTCTTAAACAGGAGATCTGAGCTCTTAAACAGCAGATCTGAGCTCTTAAACAGCAGATCTGAGCTCTTAAACAGCAGATCTGAGCTCTTAAACAGCAGATCTGAGCTCTTAAACAGCAGATCTGAGCTCTTAAACAGCAGATCTGAGCTCTTAAACAGGAGATCTGAGCTCTTAAACAGCAGATCTGAGCTCTTAAACAGCAGATCTGAGCTCTTAAACAGGAGATCTGAGCTCTTAAACAGCAGATCTGAGCTCTTAAACAGGAGATCTGAGCTCTTAAACAGGAGATCTGAGCTCTTAAACAGCAGATCTGAGCTCTTAAACAGCAGATCTGAGCTCTTAAACAGGAGATCTGAGCTCTTAAACAGCAGATCTGAGCTCTTAAACAGGAGATCTGAGCTCTTAAACAGCAAATCTGAGCTCTTAAACAGGAGATCTGAGCTCTTAAACAGGAGATCTGAGCTCTTAAACAGGAGATCTGAGCTCTTAAACAGGAGATCTGAGCTCTTAAACAGGAGATCTGAGCTCTTAAACAGGAGATCTGAGCTCTTAAACAGGAGTCACTACAGAAACGAGGAGTGGAAACCAGCTTACTTTCTGCTGCTTGGGTTTAATCCTGGCTGTCAAGTGAGTGGCGTTATTGTAGCTCATAGTCGCAGGACGCACTGGGTACTAGAAGAAACGGTTAAAAACATGTACAACAATCAGCGTTCGTACAGTTACTGTAAAATCAAATTCCAGGACTTTTCATGGACTACTTTTTTGTTTTTTACAAGGACTTCAATTAGAGATCTCATTTATCAAACTATTTCTTTATTATCTTTCAAATTCAAAAAAATGTAAATAGATAAAAGGAAAATAAAGTAATAAAACAAGATGGTACAAATAAAGTGCAGCACATGGAATAACTGGTAACTTTAATCATTTAAAGGATACTGTGACAAAGATATCGCTTTCCTTATTCAAACTGATTATTTCTCCCATTATTAAATATAGTGACTTGAAGAATAAATGCTGTATCATATTCTTGGATATTTATATGAGCAATATTACACTCATAGCCTCTATATCTATATCAGACGATAAATGTATTTTAATCCTTATTAAAGTTACTAAGGTTATTCAGTCAAAAGCAGAGTGATTTTTTTTCTTTGTCCTTTCCTAGTTTGATTAACATTAAAACAAATAAACACAGCAGGTTTATTAGGCTACTGTCACTTTAAGAGCTACATGGATCAAATATACTGTTACATGTGCATTTTATTTCTCAACTGTTCACTTAAGATATAGGCTAACAGAATTTACAGTGTAGCCGCGTTTCCATTACCCTTCAAATTAAGCAAATAGAAATTGAGTACTGAAAACACGCCCAGTGGTAACACGTCAATTTCGCAACAGTATTTACGCTCGCATGAGGTGGTTTTTCAGGCAATTCAGAAAAAGGAATATTTCGTCGCTCATTCTTTAAAGAAGTGCGGTAGGTTTGGACAGAAGACGAGAGAGTTCTTCATTAAACTCATAAAAGACAAAATAATTACGGTAATACTGGATTATAAACAAAGAAAAAACACACCTTCCTAACCTTGCTGTATTATATCTTCCATGCTTACCTGGAACAAATACAGCTTTTCCACAAGACTTCTGGCCAGGTACACGTCAATCTAATGAGAGAGTGAGTGAGAGAGTGAGTGAGTGTGAGAGAGTGAGAGAGTGAGTGAGAAAGTGAGTGAGTGTGAGAGAGTGAGTGAGTGAGTGAGTGAGAGAGAAAGTGAGTGAGTGAGTGAGTGAGAGAGTGTGAGTGAGTGAGTGAGAGTGAGTGAGTGTGAGAGAGTGAGTGAGTGAGTGAGTGAGTGAGTGAGTGAGTGAGTGAGTGAGTGAGTGAGTGAGTGAGTGAGAGAGAGAGAGAGTGAGTGAGTGAGTGAGTGAGTGAGTGAGTGAGTGAGTGAGTGTGAGAGAGTGAGTGAGTGAGAGAGAGTGAGTGAGTGAGAGTGAGTGAGTGAGTGAGTGAGTGAGAGTGAGTGAGTGAGTGAGTGAGAGTGAGTGAGTGAGAGAGAGAGTGAGTGAGAGTGAGTGAGAGAGTGTGAGTGAGAGAGAGAGAGTGAGTGAGTGAGTGAGTGAGAGAGAGTGAGTGAGTGAGTGAGTTAGTGAGAGAGAGAGAGTGAGTGAGTTAGTGAGAGAGAGAGAGAGTGAGAGAGAGAAAGAGAGAGTGACAGAGTGTGTGAGTGAGTGAGTGAGTGAGTGAGTGAGAGAGAGAGTGAGAGAGAGAGAGAGAGTGAGAGAGAGAGTGAGAGATGCACAACAGTGATGCTGCAGTTTAATCATCCTGGAGAAGTTCAATTTCATGTCCATATCTACCTCTTGTATAATTGGATCGTCATCGTCTCCGCTGGCCATAATGAAGAAGGAAGGAAGGAAGGAAAAAAGGAAGGAAGCACTGCTGGAAGACTACAACCCTGTAAACACAAGAAAATGCTATGAAGCACAACACCAAAACAGTGTTGTGAATATATGGATCAAAACACAATGCTGGGTCTCAGTTTGTTGGGAATTAAAGGTAGGGTAGGGGGATTTTTCTAAAAACTTTTCCCCAAATTTGTTTAAACTGTCTATATATACCAGCATGCAGCTATATTAATATTTTGGCCGATGCCGATATATTGGCCAATAAATCTAAATCCAAATTTTTATAGAATTTTTGAGAGCCTGATTACAAGAACAAAAGTCTCACCATTAAAGCCATGTTCCTAACACACAATTATAATGATGGTCTCATTATAATTTATGTAGCCTATGACAGACTTGTGTTGCACTTTACTGTATTTTGCTTTTTTTAAGTGATTCCAATCATATTTCAAGCAATTCAAACCATCAAGTGTCTCAGCTGAAGGAAATAATACATTATTTATCAGCTTGAATACATCAGACAAATTATCTTATCGGCCGATAACTACAACATTATAAAAATCACATATCGGCCGACACTGATATGGCGGGTGACATATCGCGCATCCCTATGAGAGCCTAAGTCCCTCCCCTTCCGGTTGACCACCATGGGACCTTATTTCGGAAAAATATTATAGACAACAAATATTTTGATCCCGTTTGAATTGTGCCCTGCATTACACATATGATTTTTATCAATTTAAAAAAATTATAAAGACTACAAACCCAAAAGGCGCGCATGTGACGTCATACATTTTCTCTCAATGAATGAAGCTAACTTTACTTTACTGAAGCTAACGTCTGTCGTGTTTTCTATAGTCTAACGGTATAATTGTAACGTTACACCGTCATGCCTGTGTGTTTTGTACCAGACTGCACACACATGAGCTTGGTGACGTACATAGTGCGAGACGAGAAATGTAGTTCATTGAGCGATTTTCACATAAAACTAAATAAATGTTACTCTTCTGTTTTATGAAAAACTGCGACTTTCTTGACTGTCATAATTATCTTTTAAATTGACAAACATCATATGTGTAATTCAGGCCACAGTTCAGACAAAACAAAGATAAGTTGACTACCATACATTTTTTCCGAAAAAGGTCCCATGAGCAGGAAGCGGAGGGGAGGGACTTAGGCTCTCTATAATATATATATATATATATATATATATATATATATATATATATATATATATATATATATATATCGCAAGTCTTATGTAATCTATTCATTTGTAACTGTCAATCAATAATTATTGTCATGGTAGCTGGCAACTGTTTAGTGAATGATGCAAGGGCGACCAACACGATAATGACGGCCAACAACTTTAAAGAATACACGAAAGGTAACGTTAAATTAAAAGTAAAATGTTAAAAATGTATCCATGTTTAAGGGAAACTGCCAGAGTCAGCAAACGAAACAACATGCTAAGATGCGTTAGCAGCTCTTCAGACTCAACACAGCGACACGCGTCACGCAGATCACGGAGAATATCATAACATGCAGGCTGTGCATGTTTATATACATGTTGATGTGCGTATGAAACTTTTGATAATACATTATCACAGCCAGCATGCTGAACACACACACACACACACACACACACACACACACACACACACACGTCACACACACTGAGGCCTCAGCTGATCCACTAAACCAACAAAACACTGACGGTAAAGTGTAGATCTGACCTGTGATTCACTGGCCGCTCGTGCTCGTGCTGTGGCTCAAAGCTCCTTTAACTGTGTGTGTGTGAGTGTGAGTGTGTGTGGATGAGAGTCGCTGTCTCTGCTGCCATGTTTCTGATCACTGCAGTCAGTCAGTCAGTCAAACACGTGGGGTGGAGCCGTATGCGCTCGCCACTATCCCAGCATGCACTGCGGCCGCGTCACAATCCGCGTCTACAGAGTGTGCTAGTGCTATCCATAGGTGCTACCTAGGGAACTTACTATTACTATGCAGTCATCTAGTTGTACATGTGCTGAAAGACATTATTTGCCACTGTTATTACAATTCCAAATATAATATATTGATACGCACGTCATGTGTGAAAATATGAGGCCTGTTTTATTAACATACTCAAAACATCACCTATGATTGGTCTTAGTCAAGACAAAAGAGTGAAGTCAAAATCACTCATAATTTTGACTTTTCTCATTATTTATTTTCAAGTCAAAATGATGACATAAAAGTTTTACTTTTTATTTCATATATTTAGCTTTTTGCATCACAATCACAGAAACATCCAATTATGCCATTTTGGTGGGAGTTTGTTCTATTATAATAACTATATATAAACATAGCTGTATAGTTTCTAAATAAATGTTTTTTCACAACAAATGCTGTCGTTTCATCACTTGTTTTATAGTTGCATTGATCTAAACTACTGTTTACTGCAGTCTAAACTATGATTACTATGAAACCGCGGTATCTTTATAATAAATAATTTAGTATTATTCAATATTACATAACTTTTGCAACCCTTGTGTTTAATTTCTATATGTTCAGCTCATCCTCCTCAACACAAACACGCAAACATTTACTTTTCATTTTGGCAGCTTTATTTTATTAGTGTGACGTTGACTATACAGACCTGAGAGTGAGAAAGAGGAACATTAAAGGATATGATTTGTTGCGTATCTTGTGAAATCATTATGGAAATTTAAACTATAAACCCTAAAACTTATGTAATCTGTCAACTCTTGTCGAGTGTATCGACAAGCTTTATTTAATACATCTTATATTAGAGATTTATTTCAAACATTGAATTTCAAAATCTGACTTTCGAGTGAAAGGATATCAGTCCTGCGTTCACTAACGAGGGGAAAAGGATTGATCTTCATCATAATATATTAAGCATGTACACAGACATCTGTGGCAAAATATGATTTCACAGTTGTAGTTAGAATCGGCAAATGCATAATACACACATTTGCTCCAGTTAAAATGTGATTGTACTTGTACAGGTGAAAATTAGAACATTGTACAAAAGTTCATGTATTTCAGTAATTCAAATTAAAAGGTGAAACTAATATATATAGTATATATAACTATATACATATGCATGATTATACTTTTCAGAGGGCCGACTTTTCTGTATTTAAAATCCTTTTTTTTATTGATTTCATGTAATATTCAAATTTTCTGAGATTTTGAATTTGGGGTTTTCATAAGCTGTAAGCCATAATCATCACAATGATAACTTTTGCACGATATTCAAATTTTTCGAGTTTCACCTGTATATGGTTAGTCTGAATCTGACAGTGTTTATTACTCATGTTTCTTATTTATTTCAATGATTGACATGACTTTCTGAACAGCTATGATGTTCATGTGATCTGCATCCTTCAGGGGTCCTGAAAGCGGACCGGAGGAAACTCCTGCTCATCATCCAGACGGAGAGATTCGTCTGCAAACTCGTGATCTGGGATCAGTTCTCCTCTCTTCACTCCTCCGTCCTCAGAGTAGCCTGGAAGAGAAGCGGATCATCATTATCTTTCAAACTTCAGGAAGTGCTGGGAGAACCAGACATTTGATATATGGGACCACAAAACCAGTCATAAGGGTCCATTTTTTGACATTGACATTTAATATATCATATGAAAGCTGAATACATAAGCTTTCCATTGATGTGTGGTTTTTTAGGATAGGACAATATTTGGCAGAGATACAACTATGAAAATATGGAATCTGATGGTGCAAAAAAAATTAAATATTGAGAAAATCGCCTTTAAAGTTGTGCATTTATGTTCACGATTGTGCAGCATCCACTCACAAAAATAAATGTATGATATATTTAATAATTTACAAAAATAAATTTTTCACTTTATTTTAAGGTGTCCTTGTTACAGTGTAATTATATATTTAAAAATGTATCACAATCAAAGGAGTTGTAAAATTAAAACTTCTATGATATGTTAAAATATCAATGCTGCAGAAATATAATCCTGCGGAGTAGCAGATCAACTTTATTGATGTAATCTTGTGTTTTGATGTCTGAGACGGCTCAAATGAACTGGAACTGTAAATGATCTTGTGTTGATAGGGGGCAGATATTATACGTTTTTACTTCTTTCTGCTCCTTTTCATTCATGTTAAATGCTGTCGTTTCATTTGTTTTTAAATGAATGAAATAATTTTTTTTTTTTTTCACTGTTATGACTACGGTAAGTACATGTAACATGTAACAAGGACACTGTAAAATAAAGTGTTACCAAAATGTATAATTTTGGCCCATACAATGTATTTTTGTCTATTGCCACAAATACACTGGTATTGGACTCGTGACTGGTGCTGTGACCCAGGGTCACATGTTCCTATTGGACGTACCCGTGAGGGAACTAGAGTGTTGATTGGTGCTCGTGGACACAGTTTCTGCGTAGGATAAACTTCCGGCCGCCGCTGGGTTTTCATCCGCACTTTCATACAGTCTATCGGAACAATGACATGCAAAACCAGCGTGAGATCGGGCCACTCACCACATCACAGGCACAGATATATTTACGTGTCAATTTGATTTTGAGTGAGCCTCGTTTATATAGTCCACAGGTTTTATTTACAGTTGAATATGTTTCACTGAATCACACACCTTTGCTTACATTACTAAATACATACAAAGTTTTATTAAAAATATGGACAAGAACAGCAATTTGTGTCCAATTGGACAAAGAAAAGTAAATAAATGTTATATTTCATGGTTTACTGTGAATAAAATTACACAAACTAAATCAATTATATATTTTATGGTTTATTGTGTATCAGATTTAACAAAAAATTTAAATAAATCCCATATTATATGACTTCTTGTGAATAAAATTCTACAAAAAATGTAAATAAATCACATATTATATGGCTTATTGTGTATCAGATTGAACAAAAAATTAAAATAAATTAAATATTTTGTGGCTTATAGTATATCAAATTTAACAAAAAATTTAAATAAATGATATATTTTATGACTTATTGTGTATCAAATTTAACACATTTAAAAATATATATATATATTTTGTGGCTTATACTATATCAAATTTAACAAAAAACGAAAATAAATTATATATTTTGTGGTTTATTGTGAATAAAATATGAAAAAAAAAAAAACGAATTAATTATATAATTTATGGTATAGTGTGCATCAAATTGGACAAAAACTGTAAATCAATTCTATATTTTATGGACAAAAACTGTAAATCAATTCTATATTTTATGGTTTATTGTGAATCAAATTGAACAAAAAATGTAAATCAGCTATAAATGTTATGGCTTATCATAAATCAAACTGGACAAAAAAACTAAATCAATTTTATATTTTATGATTTATTGTGTAACAAATTGGACCTCCCCCCTCTATAAATCAAAAAAGTGTGACCTTCTGGCTCACCGGTGCTTCTGGACTAAACGACAGTCTCCTCCTTCCTGCAGATCGAGGTTGTAGATGTAGAGATGACCATCTAATGAAGCCACCAGAAGACGAGGAACCTTCTGGATCCTGCAAGCGGTGACATCAGCACAGACAACAACATTCAGGCACTTCCACATCTTCATATGCTCATACAGTACGTGTTTACAGTACGTGTTTACAGTATGTTTTACAGTACGTGTTTACAGTATGTGTTTACAGTATATGTTTACAGTACGTGTTTACAGTATGTTTTACAGTACGTGTTTACAGTACGTGTTTACAGTACGTGTTTACAGTACGCCTTTACAGAGTACGTGTTCACAGTACGTGTTCACAGTACGTGTTTACAGTACGTGTTTACAGTACGTGTTTACAGTATATGTTTACAGTACGTGATTACTGTACGTGTTTATAGTACGTATTTACAGTATGTGTTTACTTTACGAGTTTACCGTATGTGTTTACAGTACATGTTTAAGGTATGTCTTACAGTACGTGATTACAGTACATGTTTACAGTATGTGTTTACGTGTTTACAGTACGTGTTTACAGTATGTATTTACGCGTTTACAGTACGTGTTTACAGTATGTGTTAACTTTACGTGTTTACAGTACGTGTTTACAGTACATGTTTACGGTATGTTTTACAGTACGTGTTTACAGTATGTTTTACAGTACATGTTTACAGTATGTTTTACAGTACGTGTTTTACAGTAAGTGTTTACAGTACGTGTTTACAGTATGTTTTACAGTGCGTGTTTACAGTATGTTTACGGTACGTGTTTACAGTATGTTTTGCAGTACGTGTTTACAGTATGTTTTACAGTACGTGTTTACAGTATGTTTTACAGTACGTGTTTACAGTGCGTGTTTACAGTATGTTTTACAGTACGTGTTTACAGTATGTGTTCGGGACTCACATGGAGAGAGCGGATATGTTCTTCATGCCTGCCGCGCTGAGGTGGACGCTAGCAAACGCTCGGTCCTGATGCATCATGTCCGACACCTGAGAGGGAAGGAAAGAGCTGGCGGCAGAAAACATCTTCCCCATATATCCAGACCAGGAGGGAGAATCCGCACTGTTTTCATGAGAACACACATGACATCATGAAGCAGCAATAACATGGAAGTCCATTAAGCTGCTCTTTTAACTTTTGAGAATCATGATTTTTTCATTTAATAAAGAGAGCACTATTCTCCCACGGTTCTGAGCACAACTAAACAAAATAACATATAACTATTACTAGACAAAATGTTAATATTAAATATATAATGTAAAGACGTAATTAATTTGAATTGCTTCACTTGTTTCATTACTGGATGAATCAGCGTTTTTGAAAAAATCTCTTGAATGAATGATTCAATGACTCACTCATAAATACTTCACTTGTTTTATTAATGGATGAATCAGTGTTTTTGAATGAATCTCTTGAATGAATGATTCAATGACTCACTCATAAATACTCCCTTTGTTTTATTAATGGATGAATCAGCGTTTTTTAACGAATCTCTTGAATTAATGATTCAATGACTAACTCAGTCATAAATACTCCACTTGTTTCATTACTGGATGAATCAGCGTTTTTTAACGAATCTCTTGAATTAATGATTCAATGACTAACTCATAAATGCTCCACTTGTTTCATTACTGGATGAATCAGTGTTTTTGAACGAATCTCTTGAATGAATGATTCAATGACTCACTCATAAATACTCCACTTGTTTCATTACTGGATGAATCAGTGTTTTTGAACAAATCTCTTGAATGAATGATTCAATGACTCACTCATAAATACTCCACTTGTTTCATTACTGGATGAATCAGTGTTTTTGAACAGATTTTTAACAGTCACTTGTCGCCACCTACTGGTGTAACAATATAACAGATATTATTGTTATTTTAAGCATCAAGTTTCTTTCAAAAGGTGATTTACCCTAATTTTGATCACATGGTAGACATTAGTCAGTGTTTATATCTTAAGTATAAACTTTTCCAGTACTTCCGTGATCATTTGAGTGATTGTGACACAGAAATAATGATACTGTGTGGTTGAAAAGACTGTTAGTGAAGCGGTTTCATGACGAAGCTCTCTCCGGATCAGAACAC
>JAULUF010000014.1:2025000-2035000 GCA_031834385.1 Semotilus atromaculatus
CGAATCTTCTCTCCGGTACCGAACTCTGGGATCGGTTCGATCATCCTAAAAATGTCCCACTCCGCAACGAATCAAAAGACGTTTGGCACAAAAGACATAAACTGTGGCAATTTTACTTCTTAAGGAAAATTACATGTTGGGCAACTTAATTATTGTTTTATGGTAATTATTATTACATGCTCGATTAACAACGTCCAGTTACTGAATGTGACATACATGCACACAGTAATCAATTTGAGCAAAACAAGCTGACGTGAGGCGCCTACGTCATAGAGCAATGAAGAATCTTATTGGTTAAAGAAAACGTCTGTCTCGCTTGGTTTGAGCCCACTGCTCGAGAACTGTGTCTGATTGGCTCAAACTTGCACTAATGGGCGTGGCATTTGAAAAGCCGGTGGTGATTGGCCGCTTTCACTCTCAATAACAGCACGAGGGATTGTTTTGGTTGCATTCGTCGAGCATTCATGGCTCATAAAGAACATATTGTTCATAAACCACACTTAAATAAAGATACACGCATATAATATCCTCCTTAATTCAAGGGTCCAGTATATTGGACACATTTGTTTGGGATTTTCTGACTTTTCAGTGTTTCTACACAACTCAGTGTTTCTGGTTTCTACATAACTCCGAGCATTTTGTTCAGCCATTTGTCAGATGATTTTATTTGATTAGATTAAAATCAGGCGAGAATGACACTTAATGATCCCATATTTTTATTTTTACATAAAAAATAATTAAAAAAAATAAAATAATAATAATCAAATTAATATTAAACTAACCAAGTAACTAACTATATTTGAGTAAAATAAAAGTTCCCTTTCGTGGGGAACTCAACACTGCATCGTAGGGAACTCAACACTGCATCGTTGAAAACGACTCTTTGGGGACACTCCCTTAGCGTGCGCCTCTGAAGTATGAATGAAACTAATCCAATCCTAATTGGTGTTGCGTCATGACGTAACATGTGACGGCATAACCGGATGCATAAAAGTGCATAAAAGGCACACACACACACACACATTAGCTTTCGCTCTTCAGCAAACGCTCTGTGTGAATACTGTCAGCCATACTTGGTGTTGTCTGTCTGTTTGAAATATTTATCAATGGCGAGTGAACAGTTCATTAGGTGTGTGCACCCCTGTCCTAGATTTATCACGGGTGGGGACACACATCAGTTGTGTGTGAATTGTTTGGGAGTGCAGCACGCACAGGCAGCTCTCGAGGGGGCTGTCTGTGAGCACTGTGAAGCACTCTCTTTAAGAGTGCTGCGCTCCCGCTTGGCTGCAGAAGGATCTCGCAGATGAGAACGAGACTGCCGAGGCACTTTCTCGTTCATCATCTGCAGATTCTATAACGCCCGCTCACGCAACAGAAGCCCAAGTTGCGACTTCTTCTGCCCGTGACGAGTGCCCGGTGCTCGAGCTATCCGCTTCTGAGGAAGTGGATGTGCTCAGCATCGGGAGCGAGGAACATGAGTCATACTCTCCGGCTCATGTTCCTGCTTACGAGGAGTTGGTGGAGGTTGTGACGCATGCTGTGGCCAGACTCAACATCAGCTGGCCACAGAATAAGCAGGATGATCCTCATCAAAGTAAACTAGACGAGGGATTCCTGCAGCACCGTTCGCAACCTCAGCGCCGGGGCTTACCGTTTTTCCCGGATCTTCATAAAGAGATCTCTAGATCCTGGGAAAAACCCCACTCACCTTGTATCTCATCACCTAAAGTATATGATTATAGTAATGTGGTGGGTGCGAGAGATGCGGGTCATGGCAAGATGCCGCAGATGGAGGAAGCTTTAGCGAGCTATCTTTCTCCTGAAGCGGCATCTTCGCTTAAAGCCCCGGCGCTGCCCAGCAAACCATGCAGGGACACTTTTGCACTGGTGGGCCAGGCTTATATGGCGGCTGGTCGGGCTGGTGCATGCCTGCACTCAATGGCAATCTTGCAGGCATACCAGGCCAATCTCCTCAAAGATCTGGATGAGGGCGAGGGACCAACTCCTGCTGATATTGCGGAGTTGAGAAAAGCCACAGATTTGTCTCTCCGGGCCACTAAAGAGACGGCACGCGGTATCGGCCGCTCAATGTCAGCTATGGTGGCCATGGAGAGACATCTGTGGCTGAATCTCTCCGGTATGAAGGATAAGGACAGATCTTTTCTGTTGGACGCTCTGCTATCGCCTTCTGGCCTGTTCGGCGACGCAGTGGCTACTGTTGTCGACAGGTTTCAGGAGCGTTCCAGCAGTATCTCCCTCGTCGCTCTAAATCTGGGTCTAGGAGGGCTGGTTCAAGTGGCCAGTCTCAGCCGTCAACCAGCTCCTCCCATCGCCAAGAGCAGAAGGAGAGCGTTGCCTCTAGAGCCCCTCCTGCGGGAGCCTGGCAACAGAGGAAACGCTCTCACTCGAAGTCCTCCAACCAGAAGGACCTGAGGGCCGTCAGGCGAAGAGGGCTTCAGGAAAGAGGTCCTAACTGAAGTGGTAGGACCTCTGAGGCCTGTGCCCCCCGCTGTGGAGCAATCGAGATTGTTCTCACAGCGGAGCCCTCTGGAAAAAGATGTTGTCCCGCCGTCCTGGACACTTCGGGCCGCATCAATTTCCAGCGAGTGCACACCGTGGCGTTTGCCCCAAAAGCTTGCAAAAGAGCACCAACTATGGTCACAAAATCTTTCTCTACCGCTTCCTGCTGGTCCTCCACTTCATGAGGTCGAGAACAGTGCTCGAAAAACACCCGAGGCCAGTCTCGAGAGGCTGGTTCCCTTAGTAGATTTTGTAGAAAGATGGCAACGTCTTCCAAATATTAGATATATGGGTCCTGAATATAATAAAAAATGGGTACAGACTGCAGTTCGGTCACCGACCTCCCAAGTTCGCAGGGGCGGTGCCGACTACAGTGGTTCCAGAACAGGCTCGGGTTATGGAACAAGAAGTACAGGCTTTACTGGTCAAAGGGTCCATAGAAATTGTTCCCCTACTAGACAGGGAGTCCACGTTTTACAGCCGATACTTTATAGTTCCAAAGAAGGATGGCGGGCTAAGGCCGATTTTAGATTTAAGGCAGTTGAATCAGTCTCTGAGGAGATTCAGGTTCAAGATGCTCACTATTCCCATCATTGTGAATCAAATCAGATCTGAGGATTGGTTTGTCACGATAGATCTAAAAGACGTCTATTTTCATGTCTCCATCCTTCCATGTCACAGGAGGTTCATGAGGTTTGCTTTCGGGGGCGAAGCGTACCAATATCGGGTTCTTCCGTTCGGCCTAGCACTCTCTCCCTGCACATTCACCAAGTGTATGGATGCAGCTCTGGCTCCACTGAGACTCCAGGGCATACCTATACTGAAATATATTGACGACTGGCTGATATTGGCCCAGTCTCTGGAAATGGCAGTTCGGCATCGAGATGTCATCCTTGGCCACATTCAAAATCTGGGGTTGAGACTCAACATGAAAAAAAGCATGTTGGAACCAGTCCAGAAAACTACCTTTCTGGGCGTGGAATGGAATTCGGTTACGATGCGGGCACATATGTCTCCCGCACGTATCGAGTCCATCCTGACCATGGTGTCTGGGATAAAGCTAGGCCAGGACATCACTGTAAAGAAATTTCAAAGACTGCTGGGCCTCATGGCAGCGGCATCCAACATAATACCTTTGGGCCTTCTTCACATGAGACCCGTCAGTGGTGGCTGAAAGCCAAGGGGTTTTCCCCGAGGGGAAATCCGTTCCGTACAATCAGGGTTACACGCAGATGCCTTCATTCCCTATTAATTTGGAAGAAACCTTGGTTCCTGTCCCAAGGGCCAGTGTTAGGCTCGCCGGAAGACCGCTTCGACAGACGCTGCCCTCACTGGCTTGATCGCGGTCATGGACGGCCGCTTTGCCAGGGGTCTGTGGCAGGACCATCATCACTCTTGGCATATAAATTGCCTAGAGATGATGGCTGTTTTCAGTGCTCTGAGGAGCTTCCTCCCAGACATCAAAGGTTACCACGTCTAGATACGTTCGGACAATACATCAGTGGTAGCTTATCTGAACCGACAAGGGGGACTCAGATCGTGACCTCTATCCAGACTGGCGCATCAGATTATTCTTTGGTCCCAGGGGAAAATATTATCCATCAGAGCAATATATGTCCCGGGGGTTCAGAATCAGGGAGCAGACATCCTGTCGAGGCAGGGGCTGAGGCCCGGGGAATGGAGACTTCACCCAGATGTGGTAAAGTTGATATGGCAGAGGTTTGTACCAATGGAAGTGGATCTATTTGTGTCTCGAGAGACATCCCACTGTCCACTTTGGTTCTCCCTCACTCATCCAGCCCCGCTAGGGTTGGATGCCATGGTACAGGCCTGGCCGAGGCTTCGCCTGTACGCTTTTCCGATCGTTCTGCTTCCGGGAGTCCTGGAAAGGGTCCGTCAGGAGGGCATCAGTCTTCTTCTGGCAGCCCCGTTGTGGCCGGCCCGAGTATGGTTTTCAGACATAATATCACTCCTGATAGGTCCGCCGTGGCAGATTCCTCTGAGGAGGGATCTGTTGTCTCAGGCGGAGGGCACAATATTCCACCCTCGTCCGGAGCTGTCGAAGCTGTGGGTCTGGCCCCTGAGGGGGTCCAGTACTTGAATGTGGTCTATCAGGCGGGGTGGTTGAAACCATACTTAGCTCTAGGGCTCCGTCCACTAGGAGATTATATAGCCTCAAGTGGAATGTCTTTCTCACTTGGTGTAGAGAACATGAGTTAGACCCATTTAACTGCCCAGTGGCTTCGGTTCTGGAGTTTCTCCAAGATCGTTTCTCTGCGGGTCTCTCCCTATCCACACTTAAGGTGCACGTGTCTGCCATTGCGGCTTTCCATGCACCACTGAGCGATGGCCCTGACAGAGTTAAGGTCATTCTGTACCCGAGACCTGGCTATGTGCCTAAGGTGCCTTCTAACATGGCACGGTCTAACATGGCACGGTCCTGCAGGCATTTCATCCTCCACCTCATGTGTCGGCGGAAGAAGAGAGGCTCTATTTGCTCTGTCCTGTCAGAGCTTTGAGCATTTGCCTTGAGAGGTCCTCTTCCTGGAGGAGGTCGGACCAACTGTTAGAGTGTTTTGGGTCACCTAAGAAGGGGCTCCCTGCATCCAAGCAAACTATTAGTAATTGGATTGTTCAGGCTATTGCCGCGGCCTACAAGGTGCGCAATTTGCCTTCACCTTTGGCCGTAAGGGCTCACTCTACTAGAGGCATGGTGTCCTCTAGGGCCCTCCAATTGGGAGTGCCCCTCCAAGAGATCTGTGAGGCAGCCGGTTGGGCTACCCCGCACACTTTTATCAGGTTTTACAGTCTGCACCTCCCTAGTACGCCGGGTGCGCGAGTGCTCTCGTCCTAGCTTAGTGCCTGATTTCAGTTTCACTCTAGGACAGGTTTTTTCGGTGTGTGGCCTAGTGGGCATTCGTTCCCCAAAGAGTCATTTTCAACGACGCTGTGTTGAGCTCCCTACGAAAGGGAACGTCTCGGGTTACGACTGTAACCCCTGTTCCCTGAGGAGGGAACGAGACACTGCGTCGTCTTGCCACGCCCCTCGATGCCTAGGAGCGACTTGCTTCATCATGAGGCTAATGTCTGTGTGTGCCAGCGTCACTTTTATGCATCCGGTTATGCCGTCACATGTTACATCATGACGCAACACCAATCAGGATTGGATTAGTTTCATTCATACTTCAGAGGCGCACGCTAAAGGAGCGTCCCCAAAGAGTTGTTTTCAACGACGCAGTGTTGAGTTCCCTCCTCAGGGAACAGGGGTTACAGTCGTAACCCGAGATGTTTTTTGTATTTGAATGAATAAATTATATATATATATATATATATATATATATATATATATATACAGTACTGTGCAAAGGTTTTAGATCGGTAAGATTTTTCATGTTTTTAAAAGAAGTCTCTTCTGCTCACCAAGGCTGCAATTATTTGATAAAAAAAACAAAAAAAAACAGTAATATTGTGAAATATTATTACAATTTAAAACAGCTGTTTTCTATGTGAATATACAGTAAAGTGTAATTTATTCCTGTGATCAAAGCTGAATTTATCATCATCATTACTCCAGTCTTCAGTGTCACATGATCCTTCAGAAATCATTCTAATATGATGATTTGATGCTCAAAAAACATTCATTATTATTTTCAATGTTGAAAACAGTTGTGTAAATTTTTTTTTCAAAATTCTTTGATGAATAGAAAGTTCAAAAGAACAGCGTTTATTTAAAATAGAATATTTTCTAACATTATAAATGTCTTTACTGTAACTTTTGATCAGTTTAACTCATCCTTGATGAATAAAAGTATTGATTTATTATATTTCTTTCCCCCAAAAATAAAATTAAAATTCTTACTGACCCCAAACTTTTGAAGGGTAGAGTTTAATGTTACAAAAGCTTTAGATTTCAGATAAATGCTGTTCTTTTTTAGTTTCTATTCATCATAGCATCATGAAATAAAAATGTAAAAAACTGTTTTCAACACTGATAATAATCATAAATGTTTCTTGAGCATCAAATCATCATATTAGAATGATTTTTGAAGGATCATGTGACACTGAAGACTGGAGTAATGATGATGAAAATTCAGCTTTGATCACAGGAATAAATTACACTTTATATATATTCACATAGAAAACCGCTGTTTTAAATTGTAATAATATTTCACAATATTACTGTTTTTTTTGTATTTTTTATCAAATAATTGCAGCCTTGTTGAGCAGAAGAGACTTCTTACCGATCTAAAACTTTTGCACAGTACTGTATATATATATATATATATATATATATATATATATATATATATATAATTGATTAAAATTATACATAATACATAAATTGGATTAAAATAAAAATAATTTGGTTTAATTTTAATAAAGTCAAATTTGATTTAAATAAATAAACAATAAATATATACATTTTATTAAAAATAAATAATAAATAAATAATATTTAATTAAAATGAATTGATTAAAATAATTTATCAATTGGATTAAAATAAAAATAATTGGTTTAATTTAAATGAATGAATTGATTAAAATAAGCAATAAATAAAATTAGCAATTAAATAAATAAAAAATACAGCAGCACAGTTCAGTGTGTAAAAAAAGTCATGATGTAGTGCAATATAAACTAAATATTTCCCAGTATTAATGAAAATATAGCTGCCTTTTGGGGGCCCGTGACATCTAAAAAACAGAAAACACTGGGGCCAGTTGCATGATTACAATTATCAGACTAATCTTTCAAATTAGTCATCTAACTATATTCCTTAAGACTTTCAGTTAGAGAGAAATGTAGATTGGTATAGTTTGGATCTGAAAAGAAAGATTGATTATCCCTGGGCAAAAAACTACTGTAAAAAAAAAAAAGTTAGTAGTACAATCAACTTTTTTGTACAATGTTTAAGTCATTTCAACTTAAATTATATTAAACTGGCTTAAACAAATTGTCAAGTGTTCTCAGGGTCTCACAGCAGATGCACACACAGACACACACACACACACACACACACACACACACACACACACACACACACACACACACACTCAGGTCAGGTGTGTTGGCGGGTTCAGGGTTTGATCAGGTGAGTCTCTCTCTCTCTCTCTCTCTCTCTCTCTCTCTCTCACACACACACACACACACACACACACACACACACACATGTCTGGTTCGCTATCTTTGTGGGGACTCTCCATAGGCGTAATGGTTTTTATACTGTACAAACTATATATTCTGTCCCCTTACACACACACACACACACACACTGCCCCTCTCCCTAAACCTAACCATCACAGGAGACATTCTGCATTTTTACATTTTCAAAAAACATTACCTAGTGTGATTTATACACTGTTTTCCTCATGGGGACCGCTGGCTGGTCCCCACAATGTAGGTGATTTCAGGTTTTACTATACTTGTGGGGACATTTGGTCCCCACAATGTAATATAAACACGAGCACACACACACACACACACACACACACACACACACACACACACATACACACACACACACACACACACACACACACACACACACACTCACCTGCAGCACAGCACCGCAGTGAAATGTATTAACTAATTTTGATGAGTTAAAGCAATGTAAAAAACATATGCTGTCATAACTTATTATTGATCATATATTTTTTACAGCAGTGAAATGTGATTCCAGAAGTCGCCGCTAGGTGTCTCTGTATCTCCAGCCGAATAAGGAGGGAGGGAACCGATAAGACGCTGATAAATTATCTAGAGTGAAAGAAAAGGATATCTTTCTCTCTCTCTCTCTCTCTCTCTCTCTCTCTCTCTCTCTCTCTCTCTCTCTCTCTCTCTCGCAAACACAAAGAGGAAGAGAAATACACTATATTTCACTCCCACCACTGAGTGGACACACAGCCTCGGGCTCCATCAGTAGTCGAGCTCGCGGTTATTTCGAGGTTATCTGAAGGTTTTCATTCATCATTTCCTGCCCGCGATAGAGAGACTGTACCGGAGACTGTATCGATCCTCGGAGACGCACGTCATGGCGAACGAGCCCGAGCGCAACAGCCGCGGTCTGCGCGAGCTCCGGGAGCGCGCCGGCAACGACAGATGCGCGGACTGCGGTGCTGCAGGTGAGTGTGTGTGTGTGTGTGTGTGAGAGAGAGAGACACTCACCTGATCAAACCAGACCTGAACCCGCCAATACACCTGTCTCTCTCTGTGTGTGATGGGTAGGTTTAGGGTGTGTGTGTGTGTGTGTGTGTGTGTGTGTGGATCCTGCATCGGCTGTGAGGCCCTGAGAACACCTGACACTTAATAGTAGGCTACACTTTAAATATTTAATTGGCCAAAATTAAATATTTTTTAATAATAAAGAAATTATAAAAAATAAAATATGTAATATTTACATTTGTTATTTATATTTATATTATATTTATACAAATATTTTTTTATAATAAAGTAATTTTAATATATTCAAATGTAATATATAGGCCCTACACACACACACACATACACACACACTATACATATATATATACATATACATATATATATATATTGTTGTCCTAATAATAAAATAAGTAATATTTACATTTGTTATTTATTATTGCATTTTTAATTACATATATTGTATTGTCTATTATTAAAATAAAGTAAGTTATGTTATAATATATAAAAATAGAGCCTATATAATAATATAATATAATAATAAATAGTATGTTTACATAGTTTATATTTTAAATCGATTTATGGAATATTTTTTTACTTTTATATTTGTTGTTTGTTATTTTTAGTTTTAATAAAATAAAATAGCATTACATTTTATATAGTTCATATTTCGATTTATGGAATATTTTTTTACTTTTATATTTGTTGTTTGTTATTTTAAGTTTTAATAAAATAAAATAGCATTACATTTTATATAGTTCATATTTTAATTTGTATTTATATATAAATACATATATATTTAGGTTACAATATATTCATATAGAGCATATATTATATATCTAATAATATAATTTAAATAACATTTTTATAAAGTTAATGTTTTTTTCAATATATGAAATATTTTTTTATTTTATTTATTTTTACAATTTTAATTAGTGAATTGCAATAATGTCATTATATATACATATATATATAGCATATATAATGTATAATAATGTATAATATAAAATATATAATATAATGCATTACATTTTTATATAGGCTATTTAATTATGTTATTATTATTATTTAATTGTATATATTATTTTAATTTGATTTATAAAATATTTATTGTTTATTAAATTCATATGCTGTGTATATTTTAAAAGCCATATGTAAGCATCTAAACACACGTTGTATTGGTTAGAGTGTAAATCGTCACGGGTGATCACATGTTTTGGGGATTCTGCAGAGTCATTAAAGTGATTCAGCATATGTTGTCATCAGTATGACGTTACAGTCACATGTCATCGTTCTGTGCCTCACAGGGAAACTGTTTCAGGATCAG
>JAULUF010000014.1:2037500-2060000 GCA_031834385.1 Semotilus atromaculatus
GGACCAAACTCCCTGAGGAATGCTTCCAGCACCTTGTTGAATCTATGCCACGAAGAATTGAGGCAGTTCTGAAGGCAAAAGGGGGTCCAACCCGTTACTAGCATGGGGTACCTAATAAAGTGGCCGGTGAGTGTATACACACACACACACACATATATATATACAAACTTTTATGTTAGATGCGATAAATCGATTTGACAGCATCACTGATATACTAGTATAGTTTTTGTTAATATTATGAATTAGATTTTATTTGTATATTTTCATTAAAAATTTTTTGAGTAATTTAGTTTTTGTTATTTTTATTCCAATTACATTGAAATGTTTTTTTTTTGTTTTAGTTATTTTATTACTTTTATTTCACTTGATGTTTATTTTATTTTAAGTAATACAAATCTAGTTTTAGTTAATGATAATAGCTTTGTTGCATATATATATATATATATATATATATATATATATATATATTCTGTTTTGATTTTTTTGTAATTTTAGTAATTTTGTTGTGTGTTTTTGCCATTTTCATCAGTTTTTAAAAAAAATAATATTTTAAGTTTGAAGTATTATAAGTTATTTTAATACTTCAGCTTAAATTTAAAAAAAAATAATTTCTATGGTTTTATGGTTTTAGTTTTAGTTAAGATTTACCCTGATGTCGGTAACTGGTCGACTTCTTTCTGTTATTGCATCAAACTAAACGACTACGGCTCACTCTTGACAGACAGAGAGCATCATGGGAGGGTTTTCACAGACATCATTGTGAAATAGTAAATACAATTCCTTCAAATAGAGAACATTCAAACTGCGCCTGGATTTCTATTGAAATTACTATTTTTAGTGGTAATTCATTTTCCGAACAATGGTAATCATGGGATAGGGACTGACAAAATCCTTTAACTCTAAATATTAAACTTAGACTATATGCTATTTACAAGTGATCAGCTGATCATACAGCATAAATAAATAAATATCCCATAATATCATATCAAGATTTAGGATTAGGACTTTTTAAACTAGCTTGCAATCTTGCAAATTATTGCCCAGCTCTCTATATTAAGTTGGATATATGATATGTTGAATTATATCCGCATATGTACAGTATACTCGTGTAGGGCGATATAAACTAAATAGCTTTACAGACTTTGGTTTTGCTCTCATTTAAATGTAGGAAATTAAAGAGTTTTAAGGGATCAAATGAATGACTACAGGGGAATTTTATTCCTTAAAACTCATCTTTGATCGCCAAAATGACATATTTAAAGGTTTTTTCCTTGAAAAAAAAATCTCTTCATGCCGTAAAATATCTTGAATGTAACTCGACACCCTTGCCTCATTTAGTATGTGCGGTTCTATGAATATGCAAATGAGCTCCGCCTCCACTCACCCAGAGATCCACTGGTTGTCGATCACACGTTGATCTGATTGGTTACAAGGTCGTTTGTGACGTCAGAAACACCAGCGATTTCACACCGTGTTTTTGAGACTGTCTTTGGTTCACTGCAGTTTTAAGGAGAAAATACTCAGCAATGCTGTCGACTTATGAACTTACACATGGTTTGTGTTAAAGCACCTTAAAAGCACCACATAGACATATAAACAACATTAAAAGCTGGATTTTCAACACAGGGGGACTTTAATATCTTTGTACGAATTGAGGGCGTGCTCAGATGAACAAAAACCCTGTCTACGCTCACTGAGAAATAAAAGTGTGAGTCGTCAGCATAACACTGATAAGATATGCTGTATTTCTGAAAAATAAAGCTCAAGGGAAGCATGTACAGGGGAAATAGCAAGGGTCCTAAGACTGACCCCTGAGGGACACCACATTATAGACGAAGTAGAAGAAAAGTTGCATAGATTCACAGAGAACGTCCTTTCTTTCAGATAAGATGGAAAGCGTTGTTCCCTGGATGCCCAACATACATTATAGACGATTGAGAAGATATTATGGTCGATTGTATGAACACAGGGCGATGTAAACTTTACAAAAATTGTGAAAAGCGCTATGCAAGGAAAATTGACTTGACATGTCACTTATTATCCATTGCATCATTTCACATTTATCATAATTTATTTTATTTATTTTATTTTTGGTTGCCAAGTTAGGCTGTACTGATTGTGATCTCTCTCTCTCTCTCTCTCTCTCTTGCACTCACATCACAAACACTTTTTGCCTTTATGCACACTTACATATATATATATATATATAGAATGACATCAAATGTTTCAGAATTGTGGCTTCAGTCCCAGAGTGACTGAAGCCTCACAGCCACACATGCAATCTATATTGAGAAGCCAGTGGTCTAAGAGACGCTTCTCGCAGTGAATAGCCGTTGACCCAGTGCACTCAATCTCTGGTGTACCACACTATACACGCCTTCTCACTTTTTTTCACTCAGTGAGTAAAAGTCAGAGCGTTGCAATGGACTGTCTTCTGAGACATGCAAATCATCCACGAAAACCCATTTACACTCAGTTGCATAAACACAGTCATCATGTTAAGACTGTGACTTAAGTCTGGCCAACTAGCGGCTAGTCAAGGCGCAATCAGTCTTACTTTTCAGATTCAAAACCAATCTACTTTTATATGCAACTGATATATGACCAGTGTAACTGTCATGAAAAATAACATGATTAACTTGTAAGACTAGTCTGAGCAGTTTATGCAACCGGACACTGATCAGATGCAGAGTCCAAAATGTGTGTTTTTGTGTGTCTGAACAGTCGAAACACATTCGGAGGTTTGTTTAGAGCAGTTAATGATCATGGGAATCAGTTAAATTCAATGACTGAAATAAATAATAACAAAGATTAGTTTGTCCAACAAAAAAAAAATCTGTAATATTACTTTTTTTTCTTCCTGTGGAACACAAAAGAAGAAATTTTGATAACCTTCATGTATAATGCAATATAAAGGTATTCGTTATATAATGCATTATACATTTGCATAAATAATTGTAACCAAGTTAAAATCCATTCTAATATTCGCAGATTAAAAAATCGGTTGTTTTGTCCCATGTTTCAATGCATTATGCTTTCTAGCTTTCTAAAGGTGTAACAATGTGTCATGATTCTGCCATCTTGTCATTTTCTTTCTCTAGTCTTGAGGCAGGATCATGACAGACCCATGTTTTGTGTGCAAGCACATGGCCTTGTGTTTGGGCTGTGTGCTTGTGTTGTCTCGTTCTCTTACCCCGCCCCCTTGTTATCCTCATCTTGTCTTCATTGCCTGATCAATGTCACCTGCTGTCGTTATCTGTTCTCCCTATATTATCACCTTGTGTTTGCTGTCTTGTGCTGGTTCATTGATTGTGATTGTATGTGTGAATCCATACATGTTAATACTTGTGAGTACCTTGTCTGAGTTCGGTCTAATCAAAGAAGTTTTCTTGTAATAGTTATTTTGTTCTTGTGAAGTTTTGTCTAAGTCTTAGTCTAGTGTTGTTAGTCTTTTGCTTTGTTTGTGCTGTTTTTCCCGTTTTTGTCATCAATAAACCTTGTGTGTCTGCAACTGTCTGCAATTGGGTTCGTTCCTGAAAAGCCGTGACAGAATGAATATTATTACTATAAAGCATTATAAAACTGTGGTTACAATAATTTATGAGATCATACAGTGCATTACAAGGCATAATTAATGCATTAAAAATACTTCTGATGCATGATATATAAAGGCCTTAAGTAAAGTGTTACTGAAATGGTGAATTATTTTCAGTCTGGTTTATTTCATTGATCCAGTTGACGGGTTCACAAAAGTGGTATGCATGATTCTGAATTATGCATGAATCTGATTTAAAGCCTGTTCACACTGACAACGATAACTATAAAGATAACTGGAATAATAACTACGACACCATTCGGTTTATTATAAGCGCAATGCAGTTTTGTCAAATGCTCAACTCCTTAAAGCAGGATTAATTCTGATTGGCTGTCAATGTTTTTAATTGTTCATCAGCTGGAAAAACTTTGATCCTCATCTATAGTATTTACAGTCAATAAAGTTGCTCTATTTGCTCTTTTATGGTGCTTTTGTTTCCGTTTTGAAGCTTGTAAGTAAATCGCATGGAAAAGAGCAACCGTGACATTCTTCAAAATGTCTAATTTTGTGTTTCACGAAAGAAAGAGAGTCATACCGGTTTGTGACGAGTAAATTATGACGGTGAATAATAATGAATCTGTGCTTTTGTGCTCATGTATGTGTTGTGTAATATGAAGAGTAACTTTCTAAGCACAGAAGTGTGTGTTCTGGTAGCAGAGAGCCGCACCTCGATCAGATAACCAGACAAGAACTACAAGTGCAAAAGACAAAACAAAGTCCATTTCATTTGGTCACAAGCCTCTGTATCTATCTCTCCTTCTCTCTGTCTCTCCAGTCGCCCCTCGTTCTCCTTCAAACAATAACTGCACTGTTTTATCCTACACAGTGTGTGATACTCATATAAGACACAGTTTCTCATGGATTGCATCACTTTTTGAAGTCATAAAACCTGACTTTCAGTCAATGCCTGTTTTGTCACATCGACAGCCGAAACTCCCTTGCCTTCAGGGTTTACAGCTCAGCGTTTAGCAACACTCACACCTGAAGTGTGTCAAACTCACACAGATCGTGACACAAATGTGAGAAGAGTCTGTCAGTGTGTGTGTGTGTGTGTGTGTGTGTGGGATCAAACAGGGTGTGTACGTGTGACTTTCTGTCACCCTCTTATTGTGGGTTTGCTTGTATTTGACATTTCAGCGTAGACTAACGGTATAATTACTTTAACCTCTGTGGTTTGTATATGCAGTTTATAAAGCCTCGTAGACCTCAGCATTAACCGTGATAGAGACAGAAACACACACAGTCCTACTTTTTAACCAGCTGTTTTTGTGCAGTCTTCAGTATTTTGGCCTCCACTAACGGTCCCAAATGGATAAATGTTTTAAAAGTAAATGGTGAAGCAGTGATAGTACTGTCTGTCAGTGTGCTAATTTGCATACCATCCAAAATATGCAAGGATAAAATTAGTGCAACCTACACTGAATTAGGTACAATTGGGTATTTAAGATATTTAAACTTAAATTACATTAAACTGACTTAAAACATTTGTTGAATCTTGTATAACATAAAAAAGTTGAAAATTGCTTTACTTATTTTGATGAGTTAAAGCAATGTAAAAACACATGTTGTCGCAACTTAATGATCATATAATTTTTACAGTGTAGTGCAAATTGCCTACAGAGATGCACAAATAATGCTGGAAAATTACCTTTTTTAACTATGAACTTTACCGGAAGTAAAAATGTATTTAGTAAAAGAGTATGAATATGGGTAGCTGTGAAACAAGCAATATTCAGTTATAGTTAAAATGTATGAGATTAAAACAAATTGGGTTTATTGATGATAAAATATATTAACCTGGTTATTGTGTATGTAAAACTCATTCAGTTATTTGTACTATTACAGAAATCTTACCTGTTGTATTTATGCATGACTGGCAAATATTCATCACGTTAAGTTTATTAGTTTGTTTATGCTTAAACAGTCTAATCCAAATGGATGGAAATTATGACCACACTTTAGTTTAGGATCCAATTCACACTATTAACTACGAATTTTGCCTCAATAAACTCATAACTACTGTTTATTAATAATTAGTAAGGTAGTTGTTAAATTTAGGTACAATATTGTAGGATTAAGGGATGAAGAATATGGTCATGCAGATTAATATGTGCTTTATAAGTACTAATATGCTAGTAATATGCATGGTAATAAGCAACTAGTTAATAGTGAGAACTGGACCCTAAACTAAAGCGATACCGAAATTTTATATGCAATAAAAATAATTTTAGGCCTACATTTTTTTGCGAGTGAAGCTGTTCCAAAAGATTGCTATTAATCTTATTAATCTTCTACCCCAGCTCCAAAAATTACCATTTACTGAATCTATATGGTGCGTAGTGGCCAAAAGTGATGCCCGGCCTTCATTCATATATTAAGAAAAAGATTTTGTAAGCATATTGCGTAGTTGTGCATGGAATCAGTGGTTTTATTTGTGATAATAATTGCAATGAAACATGACAAATTGTGCAGGATTGTGCAGTGTAGGATTATGGGATGAAGAATATGGTCATGCAGAATAAAGCATTAATATGTGCTTTATAAGTATTAATAAACAGACAATATCCTAGTAATATGCATGATAATAAGCAATAGTGAGAATTGGAACCTAAACTAAAGTGTTACTGAAATTTTAAATGTGAGAAAGTAGTTCTCCAAAACTGGAAATCAAAGAAATCTTGCCACATAAATCACTGGACAAATTTAATCTCAGAACACATGGTGGAGAAACACAATGCACACAGAAGGAAGCAAATATCAGCCTTTGAAGACATTCCTTAATACCACACAAACATAACTATAAGCCGTGTACATTACCAGACACATACCTCCCCCGTTCCTTTTGCCCCTTCAGCTATCACTTCATACATACACATAGGCATACACTATCCACACTCATGCATAACATATTTTCAAGATTTTGCTCAAGTTGTGTTGTCGTCACCCCCCCCCCCCCCCCACCTCCCCTCCTTCGTGTTGTTTGTCTGTCACCTTGTTGTGTCTTATATGTTACATGTCACACTCTGTACGTGGTGCTATAATCCCCCCTCCACTTATGTACCCAGGGTCTCACTAAACAGGCTGAATGATTACGCACTGTATACAGTAAATCTACTATCTGTATTGTAATACATTGTGTATATATTTTTTGCTTTATTAAAAATAAAGTTGTCCTCCGAAAGGGGGGGGGGGGGGGGGGGGGGGGGGGGGGGGTGGCGGGCCCCAAAAAAATAATATTTTTTTAAATGCAATAAAAATAATTTTAGGCCTAAACATTTTTGCAAGTGATGATGTTCAATGTCTTGTGTTGCTACACTTCAGTCTTCATCTAATTGTCCTGCCGTCACAGATGAGTAAAGGTTTTTGTGAATGTTGTTCCTCAGAGCCGGACTGGGTGTCGGTGACTCTCGGGGTGTTCGTGTGTCAGGGATGTTCACTCATACACAGAAGTATTCCCAGTCTCAGCCGGGTGAAGTCCGTGCAGCAGGACTCGTTTGAGGATAAAGAGATGGAGGTGAGGAACAGCAGGTTTACTCAGAAACACTGATCTGCAGTAATACACACACACACAGATTGATTGGCTCTTTGCCTGCATGAAAGCCATTAGTGCACAACATGAGCCTGGGAATCTGAAGAGAGCTGATGTTTGTGATAATCTTCACAGAGTCGTGATTGACAGAACCGTCAAACCGCTGAATAATCGATATAGGTGCACATTCAATTTAAAAAACGCCTATTCTGAATATTTAGGGTTGCTTACTAATGCTCAGATACGATTTCACTTGGGCGATGATGAAACGGGCAAACAAAAAATGTATACAGCAGAAGACTTGCATGTTCTTCAGAGCGTGTAATCTGTCAGAAATCATGTATATGAAAATATGATATTTACAATAAGGCCTCATTTTGTTGACATTAGTTAGTGTTATTTAGTAAAATGTTCACGTTGCAGAAGTTCACGGTGCATTAAAGGATTAGTTCCCTTTTAAAAAAACTTTTACTGATAATTTACTCCCCCCTTGTCATCCAAGATGTCCATGTCTTTCTTTCTTCAGTCGAAAAGAAATGAAGGTTTTTGATGAAAACATTCCAGGATTTTTCTCCATATAATGGACTTCAACAGGACCCAAACGGTTCAAGGTCCAAATGACAGTTTCAGTGCAGCTTCAAAGGGCTTTAAACGACACCAGACGATGAATAAGGGTCTTATCTAGACAAACCATCGGCATTTTCCTTCTAGTTATGTTTACTCACTTTGCTGGAGAAGTTCGTGTAAACCAAATATGTGCAGATTTCATGCATGCTTTCTCTCTCTCTCTGTAGTTTATCAGCTCTGTGGGGAATGAAGCAGCGAAGGCCAAATACGAACAGCAGGTTCCTCCATTTTATCACCGTCCCTCGCTCACAGACTGCAGGTACGTCTCAAACACTACAGTACTGTGCAGTAACACTGTTCCTGGTCCCTGTCGAGTGCACTTACAGACTGCAGGTACGTCTCAAACACTACAGTACTGTGCAGTAACACTGTTCCTGGTCCCTGTCGAGTGCACTTACAGACTGCAGGTACGACTCAAACACTACAGTACTGGACAGTAACACTGCTCTTGGTCCCTGTCGAGTGCACTTACAGACTGCAGGTACGTCTCAAACACTACAGTACTGTGCAGTAACACTGTTCCTGGTCCCTGTCGAGTGCACTTACAGACTGCAGGTATGACTCAAACACTACAGTACTGGACAGTAACACTGCTCTTGGTCCCTGTCGAGTGCACTTACAGACTGCAGGTACAACTCAAACACTACAGTACTGGACAGTAACACTGCTCTTGGTCCCTGTCGAGTGCACTTACAGACTGCAGGTACGTCTCAAACACTACAGTACTGGGCGTTAACACTCCTCCTGGTCCCTGTCGAGTGCACTTACAGAATGCAGGTACGTCTCAAACACTACAGTACTGGACAGTAACACTCCTCCTGGTCCCTGTCGAGTGCACTTACAGACTGCAGGTACGTCTCAAACACTACAGTACTGGACAGTAACACTCCTCCTGGTCCCTGTCGAGTGCACTTACAGACTGCAGGTACAACTCAAACACTACAGTACTGGGCGTTAACACTGCTCTTGGTCCCTGTCGAGTGCACTTACAGACTGCAGGTACGTCTCAAACACTACAGTACTGTAAAGTAAGACTGCTCCTGGTCCCTGTCGAGTGCACTTACAGACTGCAGGTACGTCTCAAACACTACAGTACTGTAAAGTAAGACTGCTCCTGGTCCCTGTCGAGTGCACTTACAGACTGCAGGTACAACTCAAACACTACAGTACTGTGCAGTAACACTGCTCCTGGTCCCTGTCGTGTGCACTTACAGACTGCAGGTACGTCTCAAACACTACAGTACTGTAAAATAAGACTGCTCCTGGTCCCTGTCGAGTGCACTTACAGACTGCAGGTACAACTCAAACACTACAGTACTGTGCAGTAACACTGCTCCTGGTCCCTGTCGTGTGCACTTACAGACTGCAGGTACAACTCAAACACTACAGTACTGTGCAGTAACACTGCTCCTGGTCCCTGTCGAGTGCACTTACAGACTGCAGGTACGACTCAAACACTACAGTATTGGGCGTTAACACTGCTCCTGGTCCCTGTCGAGTGCACTTTCAGACTGCAGGTACAACTCAAACACTACAGTACTGGGCGTTTACACTGCTCCTGGTCCCTGTCGAGTGCACTTACAGACTGCAGGTACAACTCAAACACTACAGTACTGGGCGTTAACACTGCTCCTGGTCCCTGTCGAGTGCACTTACAGACTGCAGGTACGACTCAAACACTACAGTACTGTGCGTTAACACTCCTCCTGGTCCCTGTCGAGTGCACTTACAGACTGCAGGTACAACTCAAACACTACAGTACTGGGCGTTAACACTGCTCCTGGTCTCTGTCGAGTGCACTTACAGACTGCAGGTACAACTCAAACACTACAGTACTGGGCAGTAACACTTCTCCTGGTCCCTGTCGAGTGCACTTACAGACTGCAGGTACAACTCAAACACTACAGTACTGTGCGTTAACACTGCTCCTGGTCCCTGTCGAGTGCACTTACAGACTGCAGGTACAACTCAAACACTACAGTACTGGGCGTTAACACTGCTCCTGGTCCCTGTCGAGTGCACTTACAGACTGCAGGTACAACTCAAACACTACAGTACTGTGCGTTAACACTGCTCCTGGTCCCTGTCGAGTGCACTTACAGACTGCAGGTACGACTCAAACACTACAGTACTGGGCGTTAACACTGCTCCTGGTCCCTGTCGAGTGCACTTACAGACTGCAGGTACAACTCAAACACTACAGTACTGGGCGTTAACACTGCTCCTGGTCCCTGTCGAGTGCACTTACAGACTGCAGGTACGACTCAAACACTACAGTACTGGGCGTTAACACTGCTCCTGGTCCCTGTCGAGTGCACTTACAGACTGCAGGTACAACTCAAACACTACAGTACTGTGCGTTAACACTCCTCCTGGTCCCTGTCGAGTGCACTTACAGACTGCAGGTACAACTCAAACACTACAGTACTGGGCGTTAACACTGCTCCTGGTCCCTGTCGAGTGCACTTACAGACTGCAGGTACAACTCAAACACTACAGTACTGGGCAGTAACACTTCTCCTGGTCCCTGTCGAGTGCACTTACAGACTGCAGGTACAACTCAAACACTACAGTACTGTGCGTTAACACTGCTCCTGGTCCCTGTCGAGTGCACTTACAGACTGCAGGTACAACTCAAACACTACAGTACTGGGCGTTAACACTGCTCCTGGTCCCTGTCGAGTGCACTTACAGACTGCAGGTACAACTCAAACACTACAGTACTGGGCAGTAACACTCCTCCTGGTCCCTGTCGAGTGCACTTACAGACTGCAGGTACAACTCAAACACTACAGTACTGTGCGTTAACACTGCTCCTGGTCCCTGTCGAGTGCACTTACAGACTGCAGGTACAACTCAAACACTACAGTACTGGGCAGTAACACTTCTCCTGGTCCCTGTCGAGTGCACTTACAGACTGCAGGTACAACTCAAACACTACAGTACTGTGCGTTAACACTGCTCCTGGTCCCTGTCGAGTGCACTTACAGACTGCAGGTACAACTCAAACACTACAGTACTGGGCGTTAACACTGCTCCTGGTCCCTGTCGAGTGCACTTACAGACTGCAGGTACAACTCAAACACTACAGTACTGTGCGTTAACACTGCTCCTGGTCCCTGTCGAGTGCACTTACAGACTGCAGGTACAACTCAAACACTACAGTACTGGGCGTTAACACTGCTCCTGGTCCCTGTCGAGTGCACTTACAGACTGCAGGTACGACTCAAACACTACAGTACTGGGCGTTAACACTGCTCCTGGTCCCTGTCGAGTGCACTTACAGACTGCAAGTACGTCTCAAACACTACAGTACTGTGCAGTAACACTGCTCCTGGTCCCTGTCGAGTGCACTTACAGACTGCAGGTACGACTCAAACACTACAGGACTGGGCGTTAACACTGCTCCTGGTCCCTGTCGAGTGCACTTACAGACTGCAGGTACGACTCAAACACTACAGTACTGGGCGTTAACACTGCTCTTGGTCCCTGTCGAGTGCACTTACAGACTGCAGGTACGACTCAAACACTACAGTACTGGGCGTTAACACTGCTCCTGGTCCCAGTCGAGTGCACTTACAGACTGCAGGTACGACTCAAACACTACAGTACTGGGCGTTAACACTGCTCCTGGTCCCTGTCGAGTGCACTTACAGACTGCAGGTACGACTCAAACACTACAGTACTGGGCGTTAACGCTGCTCCTGGTCCCTGTCGAGTGCACTTACAGACTGCAGGTACGACTCAAACACTACAGTACTGTGCAGTAACACTCCTCCTGGTCCCTGTCGAGTGCACTTACAGACTGCAGGTACGACTGAAACACTACAGTACTGGGCGTTAACACTGCTCCTGGTCCCTGTCGAGTGCACTTACAGACTGCAGGTACGACTCAAACACTACAGTACTGGGCGTTAACGCTGCTCCTGGTCCCTGTCGAGTGCACTTACAGACTGCAGGTACGACTCAAACACTACAGTACTGTGCAGTAACACTCCTCCTGGTCCCTGTCGAGTGCACTTACAGACTGCAGGTACGTCTCCAACACTACAGCACTGGGCGTTAACACTGCTCCTGGTCCCTGTCGAGTGCACTTACAGACTGCAGGTACAACTCAAACACTACAGTACTGGGCGTTAACACTGCTCCTGGTCCCTGTCGAGTGCACTTACAGACTGCAGGTACGACTCAAACACTACAGTACTGGGCAGTAACACTGCTTCTGGTCCCTGTCGAGTGCACTTACAGACTGCAGGTACGACTCAAACACTTCAGTACTGTGCAGTAACACTGCTCCTGGTCCCTGTCGAGTGCACTTACAGACTGCAGGTACGACTCAAACACTACAGTACTGTGCAGTAACACTGCTCCTGGTCCCTGTCGAGTGCACTTACAGACTGCAGGTACGACTCAAACACTACAGTACTGGGCAGTAACACTGCTTCTGGTCCCTGTCGAGTGCACTTACAGACTGCAGGTACGACTCAAACACTTCAGTACTGTGCAGTAACACTGCTCCTGGTCCCTGTCGAGTGCACTTACAGACTGCAGGTACGACTCAAACACTACAGTACTGGGCAGTAACACTGCTTCTGGTCCCTGTCGAGTGCACTTACAGACTGCAGGTACGACTCAAACACTACAGTACTGTGCAGTAACACTGCTCCTGGTCCCTGTCGAGTGCACTTACATACTGCAGGTACAACTCAAACACTACAGTACTGGGCGTTAACACTGCTCCTGGTCCCTGTCGAGTGCACTTACAGACTACAGGTACGACTCAAACACTACAGTACTGTGCAGTAACACTGCTCCTGGTCCCTGTCGAGTGCACTTACAGACTGCAGGTACGACTCAAACACTACAGTACTGGGCAGTAACACTCCTCCTGGTCCCTGTCGAGTGCACTTACAGACTGCAGGTACGACTCAAACACTACAGTACTGGGCAGTAACACTGTTCCTGGTCCCTGTCGAGTGCACTTACAGACTGCAGGTACGTCTCAAACACTACAGTACTGTGCAGTAACACTGTTCCTGGTCCCTGTCGAGTGCACTTACAGACTGCAGGTACGACTCAAACACTACAGTACTGGACAGTAACACTGCTCCTGGTCCCTGTCGAGTGCACTTACAGACTGCAGGTACGACTCAAACACTACAGTACTGTGCAGTAACACTGTTCCTGGTCCCTGTCGAGTGCACTTACAGACTGCAGGTACGACTCAAACACTTCAGTACTGGGCAGTAACACTGCTCCTGGTCCCTGTCGAGTGCACTTACAGACTGCAGGTACGACTCAAACACTTCAGTACTGGGCAGTAACACTGCTCCTGGTCCCTGTCGAGTGCACTTACAGACTGCAGGTACGACTCAAACACTACAGTACTGGGCAGTAACACTGCTCCTGGTCCCTGTCGAGTGCACTTACAGACTGCAGGTACGACTCAAACACTACAGTACTGGGCAGTAACACTGTTCCTGGTCCCTGTCGAGTGCACTTACAGACTGCAGGTACGACTCAAACACTACAGTACTGGACAGTAACACTCCTCCTGGTCCCTGTCGAGTGCACTTACAGACTGCAGGTACGACTCAAACACTACAGTACTGGACAGTAACACTCCTCCTGGTCCCTGTCGAGTGCACTTACAGACTGCAGGTACGACTCAAACACTACAGTACTGTGCAGTAACACTGCTCCTGGTCCCTGTCGAGTGCACTTACAGACTGCAGGTACGACTCAAACACTACAGTACTGGGCAGTAACACTGTTCCTGGTCCCTGTCGAGTGCACTTACAGACTGCAGGTACGTCTCAAACACTACAGTACTGTGCAGTAACACTGCTCCTGGTCCCTGTCGAGTGCACTTACAGACTGCAGGTACGACTCAAACACTACAGTACTGGGCAGTAACACTGCTCCTGGTCCCTGTCGAGTGCACTTACAGACTGCAGGTACGACTCAAACACTACAGTACTGGGCAGTAACACTGTTCCTGGTCCCTGTCGAGTGCACTTACAGACTGCAGGTACGACTCAAACACTACAGTACTGGACAGTAACACTTCTCCTGGTCCCTGTCGAGTGCACTTACAGACTGCAGGTACGACTCAAACACTACAGTACTGGACAGTAACACTCCTCCTGGTCCCTGTCGAGTGCACTTACAGACTGCAGGTACGACTCAAACACTACAGTACTGGGCAGTAACACTGTTCCTGGTCCCTGTCGAGTGCACTTACAGACTGCAGGTACGACTCAAACACTACAGTACTGGACAGTAACACTCCTCCTGGTCCCTGTTGACTTTTCTTGTTTTTAATCAACCTTAGAGATTTAAGAAATGCATCAATTTCAATTAAGAAATGTGGAAAAAGTAGGCTGCGATTTTAAAATTTTTGCTTGTGAATAAAAAAATCCCAAACAAAATAAAACAATTAACAATGTAATTCCTTGAAGTATTAGCTTTATCTTTATAGTAACAGACTATATCTTTTAACTGAACGGATTAGACTCGTGGGTTGTTTGTTGCTTGTGGTCATTCTGACATCATCAGCATCATTGTGGGGGTTTTCGATTGTCACACACTGTTTCTCACATGGCAGGAGAAAATGTGCTACAGTGATGTAGAGGTTTGTTTCCTTCCTGTTTGTGTGTGTTGTGTTTCACGACGTGCTGAAATCTTCTGTGCACATGCAGTCTGTTACTGCAGTGCAGCTCTATAGTGGCTTTTAGCACATATTTTAGTAATCATCACTCATTAGGATTTATTTGATTCTTAAACTCTGAAAATACTAAATGAAATTAAACATTGTGTTTTTGAAATAGTACTTTAAACCCTTTTAGCTGCTTAGTTTTTGTGATATCAACTTTAAATTTGGAACTCAGTTAGACATGTGACTTTTATTTTACAGTACAAAATATTTAGTGTTTTGTATATAAAATAAGTAAACTTAAATTTCTTTTTTTGGTGTATTCCAAAGCATTCATGAACTACAAATATTTAAGTTCAGGTTTATGCTTAAAAAAAAAAACCAGTTAACAAAAGTTTTTTATGAAATAAATAAAGACCTTATATATATATATATATATATATATATATATATATATATACATTGTAATAACTTTTTGACTGTAAGATATTTATTTCATAGGATGCACACTGTAAACAATGATTTGTTTTATTTAAAAAAATATATATTTCAGTCTTTCTACTTAAAATGTCATGTTTATGACAATGTGTTGCTTGATGTTTTTATGTAATATTTTGTGAAATTTACTAGCAGTAAAAACTGTCACAGTTTTGAGACATAAATTTGCAATAATGTGAAATAAAATCACAGAATTGAAAACATTTGAATGTGAAAACATACATAAGACACAATTGCAAGAACTAAAGTCACTATTACCTGATTTATTTTACTGTCTGACTATTTGAAATAATTGTCAGATCTTTCGTAATCTTGGAAATATGCCATTTTACAGAAGTAGTTGACGTGGTTGAAAAAATGCATTCAATAAAATAAGTAAAAGAATAAAGGCTTTATGCATATGAGAAATGTGCTTTTTTTGTTTAAGTCTTCATTTGGTAACATCTAAAATAACAAACTAAATCAACCAGACTACATTAGAGAAGCTTTCCCCAACTTCTTTTGGAATATTTACAGTATAGATTTGTTATTCCGAAACTGTAAATGTATTAGAGTATATTTTACATGAAAATAATTATTTACTTATTTAAAAATATTGCAGTCTTTCCACTTCAAAATTGTGTCACTTGCCCTTTCTTTGTAAGTATTTGTGAAATTTAGGAGAATTTTCTAAAGTGAAAGTTTTTTCAAAGTATAAATTACTCACCGATTGTTGTAATCTTGGTCACTTTGTGCATTTTTATGTTCATTGCTTTGATAAAAAAAAATATTTTTTTGGGAGAAATACAGCAATCTGCCCACTCAAACCACCTCAAGATGACCTTTTTTGAGAAAGACTCATTAATGAAGGGAATATACGGCCAAACAAGCAAATCTAAATGCTTGCGGTGACCGAGTATAACAACCATATTGTTGTTTATTGTTGCTTTAGTTTACACCAGCAAAAGATCAGGATCCACTGCCAAACACACATTTCTCTTTCACTGAGCTTGCAGTTTTTACATTAAGGTTTTAAAATACTGTAATATTGACACATTCATATTTTTCATCTGCAGAATTTTGAGGGAACAGTGGATCAGAGCCAAGTATGAGCGGCAGGAGTTTATACACATCGAGAGACAAGAGCCTTATTCAGCAGGTGAGAAATTAAACACACACACACATGCGCGTACACACACACACACACACACACACGCACACACCTACCTCCTGCTGTGTACGATGGCTCTATAAGGTCAGGCTCATTTTCTCATCTCTCACACACACACACACACTCCTCCTGCTGTGCACTCTGAGGTCAGGCTCGTTCTCTCCTCTCTCTCATCTCTAGAGGTTCACTTCTTCATGAGATGCACATTATGAGAGTATCAATATCATTTTCAATATCCTGTTACGGTCTTGTTTATTGGGAAGCGAGATCTCATTGGCTGACAGTGATCTCATCTGTGATCCACACACACATGCGTGTTCATGCATCACTGAAACTCATGTGTGTGTGTGTGTGTGTGTGTGTAATGGCATTAGACACACAGTTTGGCCATTTACACTCTATAGATCCAGTAACTGTCTATGCAATCTGAAGTATAGAGTCTGTGGCCATCAGTATTTTTGAATTCAGAGTTTCCACCTTCCCACTCGTTTCCTCTTCATTTTTGGTCTACCCACTCAATATTTATTAGCCTATATTGCACTATTAAAATAGTATATGTTTCATACTATGTGTTATTGCATTTTATATATGCTGTATATAATATATAATGTTCTTGAAAGAAGTCTCTTCTGTTCACCAAGGCTGCATTTATTTGATTAAAAATACAGTAAAATTGTGAAATATTATTGTAATTTAAAACATCTGTTTTCTATGTGAATATAGAGTAAAGTGTAATTTATTCCATTTTATTTTTCAGGATTCTTTGATGAATAGAAAGTTTATTTATTTGAAACATAATTTATTATTTGTCACATTATGGGCCCTATCTTCCACCCGGCGCAAATGACTTTGTACACTGACGCATGTATCATTCGTATTTTGCACCCGCGCAAAGCGGACTTTTCCCTCCACAGACACACGTCGGCAAACTAGAGAATGAACTTGCGCTCCCTGGGCGGTTCAGCGCAAAGAGGAGGCGTGTTCCGGCACAAACAATCCCTGGTGCTATTTTGCAGTTCCAGAAAACAATTGCGCCACTGACCAGAAAAAACCCAGTCTAAAGTCAGTGGCGCGTTGAGCGTACATTCAGATGATATTTTAAGCTCGCGTGCTTGGTCATAATACAGAGTGTGAACAACGCGCATACACTGTAGATCAGTGGTCACCAATCCTGGTCCTGGAGGGCCGCTGTCCTGCAGAGTTTAGCTCCAACCAGGTTTAACACCTCTGCCTGGAAGTTTCTAGTATGCCTAGTGAGACCTTGATTAGCTGGTTCAGGTGTGTTTAATTGGGGTTGGAGCTAAACTCTCCAGGACAGCGGCCCTCCAGGACCAGGATTGGTGACCACTGCTGCGATGATTCTCTCATCTACGCAGATGCATTTTCCTTTTTGCAAATGATACATTATTATAAGGAAAAATATTAAAACACGAGGGAAATCATTGTTGTGTCCATGACGATTGGAAAAATAGGCATAAAGCTTACATATTTACCCAAATTATTATATGCATGTATAACCGAAGCTAATTTGGGTGTGTTTGTCCCGTCCCCAATGTCACTTCTCTTTCTTTTACGGCCCTGACGAGAACATCGATCTCCTCGGCTGTGAACCGATTCTGAAGCGCTCCTGGTAAATGCGGCGTTATAATAGTATTGCGCCATGGAACAAGCGCACCTCGTTCATCATGCTCTTAAAGGGAATGTGATATGACGCTCTGATTGGTTTATTTCACGTTACGCCCAAACCACACCTATGAATAATGAAGCTACTTCAGACCAACCCCTTTTAAACTTGTGTCTTGTTAAAACCAAGACCCGCCCACAAAGTTACTTGCGCTTCACGCTTGATACTTGCGTTTCAGATCGTTAAAATAGGGCCCTATAAATGTCTTTACTGTCACTTTTGATTAATTTAATGCTGACTTATATATTTACATGTATATAATTAAACATTTTTGCTATTAGATAAAATGTAAATTTGTCTAGGAATTATTGTAATCATAATTATAATAGTTTTAACAAATGTAATAAATTTAACATCTATTACACTGATGTATAAAATTCATATAAATAATATAAAAATACAATTAAATTGCTATATTTATATAAATACTCACACACTGGCATATTTTATATTATATTTTATACATTTATCATATATTCAGGTCATATGTAAACAATGTGGTATACATATATATACATACTTTTATAAAAAACTTTTTTTTAAACATAGCAAATGTTTGTACCGGTATATTACAGATCGACTCCAAAAGAAGATGTACTTTATAAAGAATCAAAGGCCTCTCTCATAATCTCTATATCTCCCATTTTATGTCTCTCTCTCTCTCTCTCTCTCACACTCACACACACACACACACACACAGTCCTCTCTTCTCTTCTCCTCTCTCTCACACACACACACACACACACACACACACACACACACACACACACACACAATCCTCTCTTCTCTTCTCCTCACACACACACACACACACACACACACACACACAACGCACACACACAAAGCACACACACACAGTCCTCACTTCTCTTCTCCTGTCTGTCTCTCTCTCTCTCTCTCTCTCTCGCTCTCTCACACACACACACACACACACACTCCTCTCTCATTTTATCTTTTCTCTCTCGTCTCCCTGCTCAGTTTTAATCAGCGCTCCAGAGGTTTTGTTACACATGTTGTTACTGTCCTGGATGGATGGATGGATAGATATGGTGAATGTACAGTAACGTGTGTGTGTGTGTGTGTGTGGAGTCTGCGCTCTGCTAATCAATAGAGTTGTTGATGGCGTGAGAGGCTCGTTATCGACTGATGAGGTCATGCAGAGTGAGTGATTGACGAGGACAGGAATAGTGCCCGTGAAAGAGGAACGCAGGAGAGCGTTAGTGCTTGCTGAGGCAAGATTCACGATTACCATTGCCTAGAGTCTGTAAAAACCCAGCCGTAAGCGTTCAACCTCTCGCTTTCTAGAGAGCGTCTGATTGGACGGAAATCTCTGTAGTGCAGGATGAGTCATCAGTATTTTCTGTCCGTTTTCCTGGAAGAAAGAGGCTTTTTAAATGCATCAATCTGCCTAAAGTTACAGTTTTTTTTACAGTCGCTAGGACACATTTTTCAATACTTAAGTCACTTTTTCAAAACTCTTCACACAGTTCTCCTAACCAACTTTCAGCTCGGCACAGCAGTTCATTTCACATTCAAAATGCACTAAAACTTCCAAATCACTTCATACATATCTCAAATCAACACATTCTTCCATAACACTAGCAAAGGTTGACAGCTAACAAACACACTTTGTCACCCACAAAACAATAACATAAAAAACACTAACAACAGGTAACTTTATACAATGTTTTCCTATGTAAATGCTTTCTTTCTTCTACCTCTCTACTGTTTAGAATTCACTGCAATATATGTTACTGAATCAGACATCATGCAGTTATTATATTTTATGTTTTTGGAGTAATTCCAAAGTATAAAAATGTGTATACACACCATCCACCGATACAGATACAATAGGAATCAGCTGTGGTTGGTCCAATTGTATTTATACCATTTACAGTTTTTTACAGTCGCTAGGACACATTTCTCAATACTTAGGCCACTTTTTCAAAACTCTTCACACAGTGAGCACAACAGAAGTATATGTGGGCTAAACTGTGGATCATTTATCAGTGCTTTGGCACAAAATGCATTCAATGACTACATCTTTCAAATTACATTAATTCTTTTCTCACTTCGACACAACAACCGCCAAAACTCTGTGTACCGACAGGCCAATGTGCACATGCTTACACACTGATCTCAGAACTGTTAAACTTAAATTCAAAACAATAACATAATACAAAACTGAATAAGACTGTATTTTGCCACATTTCTACAGTAATATTGTAATGAAGAATCTAAAAATGTAAATGGTATAAAAACAATTGGACCAACCACAGCTGATTCCTGTTGTATCTGTATCGGTGGATGGTGTGTATACAAATTTTTGTATTTTGGAATTACTCCAAAAACATCAAATATAATAACTGCATGATGTCTGACTCATTCTAGTAACATATATTGCAGTGAATTCTAAACAGTAGAGAGGTAGAAGAAAGAAAGCATTTACATAGGAAAACATTGTATAAAGTTCCCTGTTGTTAGTGTTTTTTATGTTATTGTTTTGTGGGTGACAAAGTGTGTTTGTTAGCTGTCAACCTTTGCTAGTGTTATGGAAGAATGTGTTGATTTGAGATATGTATGAAGTGATTTGATAGTTTTAGTGCATTTTGAATGTGAAATGAACTGCTGTGCTGTGCTGAAAGATGGTTAGGAGAACTGTGTGAAGAGTTTTGAAAAAGTGACTTGAGTATTGAAAAATGTGTTCTAGCGACTGTAAAAAACTGTAATTTTTAGATTCTAAATATATTTCATTACAATATTACTGTAGAAATGTGGCAAAATGCTGTCTTATTCAGTTTTGTACTATGTTATTGTTTTGAACTTAAGTTTAACAGTTCTGAGATCAGTGTGTAAGCATGTGCACATTGGCCTGTCGGTACACAGAGTTTTGGCGGTTGTTGTGTTGAAGTCAGAAAAGAATTAATGTAATTTGAAAGATGTAGTCATTGAAGCATTTTGCACCAAAGCACTGATAAATGATCCACAGTTTAGCCCACATATACTTCTGTTGTGCTCACTGTGGGAAGAGTTTTGAAAAAGTGGCCTAAGTATTGAGAAATGTGTCCTAGCGACTGTAAAAAAACTGTAATCTGATTAATGTTTGGGATAACATTAACATTTTAACAAACAAATCATTTTTTAATTTGTGTATTTTTTTCTAGTCTTAAACAACCCAGCAAACAATATATTCTAAGAATGTTTTACTAGCATTCCAATGAACTAACAAAATCGCTATTTCTGAATGTTCTCTAAACATACAGTTTTTACAGTTTTTCGGAATTTCTAAAACAAATTTCTTGACGCCATCACTCACTTTCTCAAAACCTTAAACACAAAACCACATTCACAGAATCTCTGACTCTTCTGGCAAAATCAATCAATTCTTTCAGATCATACACACATGAGACAAAATGATAAACACTACAGATCATTCATTAGACACTACATAAAAAAATTAACAACACAGAATCCAAAGCATGCAGTTACAGGAAAAAAATGTATTGTAACAAAGTAAACAAATTGTGAAATTATGTAAAAAAGTATCGTAATGACACCGTACAGTAGTGAGGTGAATAAACGGTGTACTGTATTCATAAGTGTAGTACTGTACTGGATATTGTATAGTAGGCCGATCGAATGCCTGTATATTCAGCTCTTGCTGTGAAAATACAGTGACCAACTGCAGAAGCCAAAACGTTTACAGTAAAAAACTGTAAATGAAAAGCATGTGACAGTCACTGAGAGTTGTGCAACTGCAGAATCAGTCAGTGGGAGATTTTCATTTCATTTAATTTATTTATAAAGCACAAATAAACACAACAGAGGTTGACCACTGTGCTGTACAAATGAAGAAGTATAAAACAGACAAAACAATACAGTAATAACTCATTAGAAATAAGTGTGAACTATTTTGAGTCGTTGTGTGTAAACGATGACTAGTTGTGTTTAACTTTTGAAACATCACAGTGTAAAATGTGTTTTAGTGAGTGAGGATGTGTTGACATGAGATTTGCAAACAGTGTTTAACTGCCTGAACATGTTCAATGTTTTACAGAAAGAGTGATGGTTTAGACTATTGCGGATTTGGTTCAGAGAATGAGGTTTGGTGTTTTAGCAGTTCACAAAAACTGTAACAAACAAATCCTTTTTTAATTTGTGTCATTTTTTTCTAGTCTTAAACAACCCAGAAAACAATATATTCTAAGAATGTTTTACTAGCATTCCAATGAAGTTATGAAAACATTATTTCTGAATGTTCTCTAAACATACAGTTTATTAAATGTTTTAAAAACATTCTTTTTGATTATCTGAACATTCCATTTAATCATTCTTCAAACATTATGAGAATGTTACTTTTGAACGTTCTCTAATCGTTACGAAACAAGTAGTAACATTTAAAAAAATGTTAAACGAATGTCCAACTGAAACATTTTAGAAAAAAAGTAAAGCGGCCAATGGCAAGCTGTTTTAATATTTCATCTAATTTCATGGTACTAATACATACTTTTTAGATATCTATTCCATCAGTTACTAGTGCTTATTCTTTAGGAACTTGTACCTATTAAATAGATTCTAATAGTGACGTGTAACTATTCTATTGTTATTAGTAACACATTTAAAATTTTTGCCATTTATGGGAATCTGTCATTCAGATATTAACTATTCAGTTTTGAGTATGTATTCCAATTGTGACTAGTGCATATTTTTTATATACTAGTAGTTATTCATTAGGTACTAATACTTACTTATTAGATACGTC
>JAULUF010000014.1:2065000-2097500 GCA_031834385.1 Semotilus atromaculatus
TCAGAGAAGCTTTATAGTTTATTTTTAAGCATAAGAGTTAATGCAGAAAAACAAGAAAAAAGGATTTAATTCAAATTATTTAATTATTTGATGACAAGTCATATTACTGCTCAATTATATATATATATGTATGTGCTGGGGGGGGGGGACAATAGTGTTATTAAATTATGTTATAAATTACAAGATATTAAGAGTTATTTTCAGACAACATATCTGAAAGCTCTATAATTCTGTATATTTTCAAGCATAAATTTAACAGAATCCAATAAAGTTATACAGATTGTTTAATTATAACTATTTAATTGACGACAAGTCTTATACTACACAATTTTGCTTCTCAATTAATAAAAAAGATAAAAAATAAAAAAACAATAATGCTGATTTAGATGATTAAATCTGCATTTGCAGTTACTAATATAATCATGATATAATCGTGATGATGAATTATTAATATTTTTTTATATTAATAACAATTGGTACCTTCTGAAATATTGTTTGGTTGTGGTTGTAGTTGGTTCCCAGACTGACGAGGAACTTCATGAAGGAAGGATACATGGAGAAGACCGGCCCGAGGGTGAGCACTTTTCATGCACATTAAATCATTTTAAGTGAAATCAATACTGCATATGCTTTTATTTATTTAGTAATACGCCAGGTAATGTACGGTCACAAAATAAAGCCCATGCTGACTTTACAAGGTCCCTAATGCTGTCGTTAACATTGATTCATATTGTATTTTTCAGCACACAGAGGGCTTTAAGAAACGATGGTTTACCATGGACGATAGGAGACTGATGTACTTTAAAGATCCTTTGGTGAGTAAAAGTTGATATTTAGACATTTTTCTAAATATAAAAAAATTATTTTAATTATATAAATGTATAATAAATTAAATTTCCAAATTGCTGTGTAACTCATAACCTTCATATGCGATTACCATACTCATAATAACATATGCTAATGTATAATATAGTTTTAAACATTAAGAAAATTACATTTATATTGTGTCATATTAATAATATAACTTAATATTAATCTAATAATTTTTTATAATAATTTTTTTGTTGTATTATATTATATTATTATGTTAAATGCAGTACGTTTAACTATGTTAACATATCATTTTAATTTACTGAAATACAAATAAAAACTTTTTTATTTAAAAAATTTGCATTTGTAAATAATCTTTAGTTATAATATGCTTTATTAATTATGTTACATTATATTATATTACTTTATATATTATTATATTATAGTATTTTATATTATATTATATTAGTAGAACTGTTAACATATACTTAAATAATAGGATATAATAAAAAGAAAAAACACAATACCATTTATTTTTAAAACATTTTTATTATATTATATTATGTTATATTATATTTATATTAGTAGTACTATATTTTTCCACATTTAACATATATACCCATATAATAAAATAAATTACAATTTTGTCGCAAGTCATTTTAAAATTTAAAAATGCAAATTTGTAAATATTTTTTCTTATAATATGCTTCATTAATTATATTATTTTACTGTATATTATATTTAATTATTACATTACATTACATTACATGACATTAAATCACATTATATCACATTACATCTCATTATATAATGTGTCATGGACTGTTCCAGGATGCATACGCGCGCGGCGAGGTGTTCATCGGCAGTAAGGAGAACAGTTATACGGTGTTGTCCGGTCTTCCTCCCGCGACTCAAGGACAACACTGGAAGTTCGGCATCACCATCGAAACCCCGGACAGGAAGTTCCTGTTCGCCTGTGAAACGGAGGCGGAGCAGAAGGACTGGATCGCCGCCTTTCAGAGAGTCGTCAACCGGCCCATGATGCCTCAGGAGTACGCCGGTACAGGCAAACTTTATTGATTGGTTGTTGATTGATTGGTTGATTGATTGATTGGTTGATTGGTTGATTGATTTATTGATTTATTGATTTATTGATTTATTGATTTATTGATTTATTGATTGGTTGGTTGTTGATTGGTTGATTGATTGATTGGTTAATTGATTGATTGGTTTATTGATTTATTGATTTATTGATTTATTGATTGGTTGATTGGTTGATTGGTTGATTGGTTGATTGGTTAATTGGTTGATTGGTTGATTGATTGGTTGGTTGATTGATTTATTGGTTGATTGATTTATTGATTTATTGATTTATTGATTTATTGATTTATTGATTGATTGGTTGGTTGGTTGATTGATTTGTTGATTTGTTGATTTGTTGATTTATTGATTTATTGATGGTTGGTTGGTTGATTGATTGACTGACTGATTGACTGACTGATTGGTTGATTGATTGATTTGTTGATTTGTTGATTTGTTGATTTATTGATGGTTGGTTGGTTGGTTGATTGACTGCTTGACTGACTGATTAATTGATTGATTGATTGATTGATTGGTTGATTGATTGATTTGTTGATTGATTGATTTGTTGATTGATTGATTGGTTGATTTATCGATTGATTGTTTTATTGATTGGTTATCACTCACGCTCCTTCATTTCTCTCTCCAGTCGAGGCTCATTTCAAGCACAAACCTTGATGTCGGTGGGACAGTCTGGACAATCGACAGCAGTTTTGTCCAGTGAACGACGTGGAAGGGCATTGAAGCGCTTGAGTTAGTGCTGACGGACTGAACACTGGACCGTGTGGACGAGTCTCCAGCGGCGAAGTCTACATTCATCCGGTTACATTTGAAAACAACGTTTTCGTTTCAAAACACTCTCCCTCCACACTAGCGACTTTAGGCATTTTCCAAAAAGTTTCTCATCCGCACTAAAACGCCTGAAAACGCTAAATTCACTTGACTGTACATGCGTAAACCCTCACAAAAGTTATCGCTCAAAGTTATCACTTCTGACAGGATAATTTTATTTAGCAAAATATCTCATCATTCACTGGTGCGTCCAGCAAACTCACTCACATTATATGTCCGGTCTAAAACTGCTCATGTTTTACAGCAAACGTGAGTGTATTCTGTGCTCTCTGCAGGACTGTGATATGAAGAGTGTGTGAAGTAACATATTTTAGCAACAGTGTGAAAGTGAACAGCACATAACTGGCACAAAACCACTATAAACATCTATTGGTTCTATTGGTACAACATGCGTCACATGACTAAACTTACATCATCGGTTTCAAATTTATCCACTTTGGAGAGTGTTTCAAAAAGCTTTGTTTTTGTTAATAAAGACGCGTCTCAGTGTGAACGGAAGGACAAAACGGAGAGAAAAAGATGTGTTTTCAAACACAAATTAGTGTGCACAAGGCCTTAGTTCACGAATGTCTTTATGTGTTACCAAAGCAGACATACTGCTGTCATCAGACAAGCTACTGTACAAATATGGCATGTGAATGTTGTTCATCGCTCTTAAACGTAACATTTAATCTGTAAATCACAAGGTGAGCAACGTTTATTCCCATGATGATGTTATTTATTGGATTATCCGAGCAAATGCTGCTGTGAGGAGAGGATCCTCGATGTACACCGCAAAACCATCATGCCTTACTCAGTATCAGTCTTCTTTTGCAGTGCAAAGAACTACATATTTACCTGAGAAGCAAAACGACGTAAGATTTCTTTAAAAGGGATCAAAATGGAGTTTTCACTCTGAATTAAGTTCATTTTTCTGACCCCATTGGCATATTTGTTCATGTTTTAAGCATAAACTCACTTCATTTTGAATAATGCTTAATATTTTGCTTCTCATTATTTAGATATTTGTTCCAGCAAACAAGACAAAAATACTGAGTAAGGAAATCATCATCGTTCATCTGAAAATGATCAATATGATTCTATAAGCACTTCATTTCATATACTTCATACTACTTTAGTTGTCACTGCAGTGCGCATGTGTCAGATATCCATCACGAAGACAGTTGTGTTCTTGATTTATTTTCCTCCACTAGGTGGAAGCAGATCACAGATTAACATGATGTGCCCATCAGTTCTTCTGCAGATAGGGCTGATATTAGTGATTTATTGGCTGATATTTGGCCAAATTGAGATTATATGCCCAAAACCAAGCTAATGTGGATGATTAAGACTCAAAAGGTCAGGATTGGTACGTTTTTTTAATGTTTTTAATCAGAGTCTCTTATCCTCACCAAGGCTGCATTTATTTGATTAAAAATACAAAACAAACAGTCAAATTGTGAAATATTATTAAAAAAAATGTATGTGAATATATAGTAAAGTGTAATTTATTCTTGTGATCATCATTACTCCAGTCTTCAGTGTCACATGATCCTTCAGAAATCAGTATAATATGATGATTTGATGATCAAGAAACATTAATGTTTATTATTCCTGTGATCAAAGCTGTATTTTCAGCATCATTACTCCAGTCTTCAGTGTCACATGTATTTTATTTATTTGATATATTTACTATAATATTCACATAGAAAACAGCTATTTTAAATTCTAATAATATTTCACAATATTACTGTTTTAAATTAAATAAACGCAGCCTTGGTGAGCAGAAAATACTTATTTTAAACCATTAAAAATCGTACTGATCCCAAGCTTTTGAACGGCAGTGTAGTTCCCCTTATAGTCAGTGGGTAATAAAGGTTTACAAATAGGATTTTATTGAGTGAATATTATGTTTTTTATTTAAGCAATCTCATTTGCTGCCGTTAAATTGCATTATGTATGTATATATATCGCCCGCCCTGCTTTATGAATATTGGTATCTGCGATTAAAAAGACACACACTGGTTGACCACTACTTTATTTACAATATCTTTAATTCCAACCTTCTGTTGACTGTGAAGGATGCATAAGAGAACTACAGGTTTTATATAATCGATATGAATGTTTCGATGGCGGTTATGATATCGATAATCTGATCCTTATGGAGCTCAGTTCTTCTTCCCGCAGGGCCTCTTGTTCAGGTTATGATGCTATTCAGGTGTTTTTCTTCAGATTTGTTTAAAATATGAAAACATATCTTGGCATTACCATAAGTTTTTTTTTTTTTTACTAAAGTGATTTTGAGGCCTGTCATTATTTTAAAATATAAAAAAAATGTTTGATCAGGAACCCAGCGAGGAGTGCTTTATTTTTTGATAATGACTGTCTGATTGTACATTATCCTGCTTATTATGCGCCTACTTATGAATAAATACATGGACATGAAATATTTGCATTGATATTGTTTTGCTTGAAGAAAGAGAACTATGGTTTATATATGAAATTCTATCACTGTACTGTAAACACACTGCTTTTTGTAAGAGTTAGTGTTTGATGTTTCTGGTCTGAAAATCATTTGCATATTTTAGGACCAAGAAGGTCCTGTTGAGTTTATAATAAATAAAAGCATATGTCATAGTGGAAAACAAAGATGGCTATTCTGAAGGAAAAAATCACACATACCACTTCAAGACAATACTTAACTAAACTGAGGACTAACTTAACTAACTTAAACATAACTTTAAGATGCATTTACATTGAAAATTATAAAATCAATATCAAGACTTTTACAGGATACATTTTCTGTGCATTTAATTGTATTATATATTTATATATTATATAGTGTTGACATGCAGTCTTATTTTTGTATAATTTATAAATGTGTACTTAAATAATAAAAAATTTTACTAAAATAAAATGAATAAAACTTGTGTAGACATGTTAAAAACAATAATTCAATAAAAATGACAAAACACAATAAAATTACTAAAACGGAAACAAATATTAAAACAGAAAACAAAAATAAAAGCAAATCTTTTTTAAACTATAAAAATATCTAAAAATAGCTAAAATAAGATTGCACTGTATATAAATATGTAAAATGAAATGCACAGATAATGTATTCTTTAAAATTCTTGATATTACACTATTTTCATAATTCTATTTTCAATTATATAAGTTGCAATATGGAATTGCATGTTCTCAGAACATTATTTAGTGTGTGTGTGTGTGTGTGCGTGTGTGTGTGTGTGTGTGTGTGTGTGAGAGAGACACTGTTGCCTGACCTGATGCATTCCACTGCCTTCCTTCCCCATCAGTCTGGCTCCACTGCCCCGTGGAACTGTGGGTAAGTCAATGTTGGTTCTGTCTGGCTGTGTGTTGTCATTGGCATCCGGGCTGTGCGAGACACACACACACACACACACACACACACACACACACAGCAGGAGGCTGTTTGCTACCCAGCAGGAAATCATTAAATTAGGGTGGAGTCGCACAAGCTCTGGACATCCGTTCTTCATAAGGCTGATCCAAGAAGGTAAAGACTCAAGAGCCGCCAATCAACGCTTACACTGTTAGGATGAGGGTGTGAATTTTGGTTTTAGAAAAACCTTACAATATTTGAAGAAACATCGAAACGTTCATGAATTTTGTCCCTTACATTAAAATCTAAAAAGTGTCGAAGATGCATATTTTCTGTCCAAGTTGTCAGGGACATTATAGCTTGATATATGCTTTATCAATAACATATACAACATATTACATCCTACAGCAGTGTTTCTATATTCATGTTACTGTAAATAGTGAGGCCAGAAGGTGGTGACAAATTAATTTATGAGTGAGTCATTGAATCATTCATTCAACAAAACAGGATAACCGTATTTATGAGTGAGTCATTGAATCAATCACTCAACCGATTTGATCATTCGGTAAAACAGGATAACCGTATTTCCCTTTCGAAAGGGAACTCAACACTGCGTTGATTACGCATTGGGGAACGCCTCAGGCGTGACAGGTGTCTGAAATCACAATCAAATCACTAAAACACAAAACACATTGAAAGTTAAATGAAACGTGCAGTGAAGGCTGATTATTTTCAGTAGTGTGCAGACCCGTGCCCAAGGTTTTTCGTCGCCGGGTGACACACGAGCTGTGCGTTTTCTGCCTGGGTGAAGAGCATGCACGGGAGGTTCTCGAGGCAGCCTCCTGTGCAAACTGTCAGCGTTTTTCTATGAAAACGCTCCGCTCTCGTCTGACCCTCTTCTCGAGTGAAGAGGGCTCAGCATCTGGACCTCGTGGTTCAGGTCCCGCTCGTGCTGAGGCAGAGCGGCGACTTGCATCATGACGGTCCCAGATGGAGCTATGACGAGGGCGGGCTGCAGGTCGATAAGTAAAAAAAAAAAAAAAATAATTTTTAAACTACCGTTCCTGCAGCTGGTGCTCTTCAGCACGGGCAGGAGATGGCTGAGGAGGTTTTTAATCAGGTAGATCCTGAACCCTCTCAGCCACCCCCGTGTATGCAGAGCTGGTGGATGTTATGGGGCGCGCTGCCTGCAGGCTGCAGCTGTCATGGCGGCGCGCTAGAGGAGAGACCGCTTGCAGCATGCTCTACGATCGGTTTCTCCCCGGCCATAAACCACAAGCTCAGGTGAGCCTTCCATTCCTTCCTGACCTGCATACTGAGGTCGAGGTTGGCATGGAAGAACCCATACTCGGCTTGTATTCACCAACATCAGCGGGCTAGTCTCGCTGATGTTGAGTGGATCAGAGAGTGTGGGTATGTGTCGATGCCGCCCGTTGACATCGATCTCATGTCTGGGCAGGTGTCGACACTGAGAGCCCCGACCCTGCCATCCAAACCACTGAAAACACAGCTCGTTTGAATGGCAGAGCATACACGGCAGCAGGTCAGGCCGATGATATACCAGGCCGACCTGCTGGGGGATCTCCATCGCTGAGATCCACATCCACGCCCAGGCAGGTGGGTGGACCTGGCCCTTCACGGTCTGAGGACCATAGGCAGGGCCAGCGAGCCAGCGTCACCTCTCATGTGGAGAGATTTGAGGGAGGTTATCCAGCACAAACACGTATTGCGTCGGTGATGGATAACCTCCCCGGTGGGTCATGGAATGCCCTCCCACCTCTCCGACTCCCCAGCGTTTATCACATCAGGCCTGGGGGCGGGCCTATGATGAGAACGACGTTCTGTTGGCCCGCCTAGGCTTGGAGACTGAGAACGCCTCTTTCAGGCTTGTTAAGTGGTGGACCCCAGGTTCGTATAGAACTGTCTGGCGAGTCTTCACTCCGCACGCCGCAGGTGAGCTGTTTGGTCTTTTAGGGGTCATTTTCTGTGAATTAAAATTCTGAAATGTATCTCTCTACAGACCTCGTTCCCTGTATAGAGCTATGGGGTCATGTCAACGTAATAAGGTAAGAGAAGTTTTCTGGATTATTAGGGCCCTGAAGTTCCCCTTTAGGTGGCTAGAACGATTCTAAGAAGCTCCAGTGGTTTGGGCTTCTCTTCTGTATTTATATTTATATATATGTAATGGCCAGTTGGCTGTTAGCCACCTCAGTAGAGTAGAGTAGAGTAGTTGGTCTCTCTCTCATAGAGTTAATTGAAGTTTGACTGACGTTAGAACTTCAGATAGATCTTAGTCCGGTCCAACAGTAAAAATGGGACCGTCTGACTTCTTTCCTGAGTACATCGCCCCCCTGAGCTCTGTCTTGGCAGTGGGCTGAGCGATTCTGCAGCCCTTGTTCGGAATAATAAAAACTATTTTTTCTGCAAGGCTGTGGCTCCTCTGAGCCCTCAGGTAGATCTATGCTTACAGGCTGGCCCTCACCAGGGCCACCTCAGTAGCTGGCCTAGGCTGTGCCAGGGATGATAGGCGCTCTGTTAAATAACAATTCTGCCTCTGACCCTTCACTTAACATGTATGTTGGTTTCAGTGTCCCTGTACGACAGCCTCCTCCCTTGGGAGTCGTTAGGCCAAGGCCCGCCCCCTTCTCTGCATTCTGGGGTAGATGAATGTAGCATGGTGTAGAGGTATGGTTTATTAAGACCCTGGGTAGGCCTCAATCAGGCCTCCTAGTACAATGTGTCTTTATTGAGCAGGGCTAGGCCGTCTTTCGTGTCACTAAGAGACTGGTTCTGTCTGCCCAACCCTGCCGTGCAGAACTAGCATACGGATCTTGGCTGCCAGTATAGGCTTCACTTACCTTGCTGAGCTACTGCTCGAGCGTTGGGTTGTAGGTGCTTGGCTCATCAAGCCCCGCTCCCCTAAGGATGGGCACAGATTATTTTCTGTCGCCTCTAGAGCCGCTGGCAGGCCCGCACCCTGGTAAACCGCAGGGTGAGGTGGGAGTATTCCCCTGTGTTTCAGGGTAGGTCTGATTCCTCACTTTCAGTTCTGTATTATCCTACCTCGCACCACTATGGCTCGGGTCGAGCGGGTAGTTCTATAGAAGCCTTCACTTCTTGTTGAAAGTACGCTCCCTTGAAGCCAGAGCATTGCCATGAGCTGATGCCCCTCCGCTCAGATGGTAGGCCCCTGACTCTGGGGCCTCCGTTTAGGCAGAGTGGCGTATGTTGTACTCCCCTTGTTTTAAGGGTGCTAGCTCTCTTGCTGAGTACACTGCCGTGGGCAATGTGATTAGGCACCATGATGCTGTAGGCGCTGTGTAACAGCTTATCTGCCAATAGAGGCTGTGCCATCAGGTAGTAGGCCTCAAGAGGCCTCCTTGACTGGGCAGCCCCTGTGAGGGCACTGTAGGCCAGCCTACTTCTAATCGAGGTTGGCCTTGGTGGTTCGGCAGTTGACTCACCGACAGGTAGTAGGCCTTAATCAGGCCTCCTTAGGAGGTGAGTCTCAACGTTGTGGGACATACTTTATAGCCGCTACCAGGCAGCTAGCCATATTTGGCCTCCTGTGTGTGGGCCCAATAGTTATGTTGGTGTAGTATGTTCCCAACAGTGTCCCTTTGTAGCAGAATGTACTTGCTATCAGCTAGTAGGCCCAACCAGGCCTCCCTGATAGGCGAGTCCCCAGCTGGCTGGCCCTGTAGGCCGCCTCAGTACGATCACCCAGTCTCAGCGACCAGTTGCTATCAGGTAGTAGGCCCCTCAGGCCTCCCTGAAGGCAAATTCCCACTTAAGATGGTTATCAGGTAGTAGGCCTCACCAGGCCTCCCTGAAGTTGAATTCCCATATTATGGTTTACAGGAAGAAGGCCTCACCAGGCCTCCCTGAAGGAGAATTCCCACATACTGTGGTTATCAGGTAGAAGGCCTCACCAGGCCTCCCTGAAGGTGAGCTCCCACATTTCCTGTGGTTATCAGGTAGTAGGCCTCACAGGCCTCCTTGATGGTGAGCTCCCACATTCCCTGTGGTTATCAGGTAGTAGGCCTCACCAGGCCTCCCTGAAGGTGAATTCCCACATTCTATGGTTTCCAGGTAGTAGGCCTCACCAGGCCTCCCTGAAGGTGAATTCCCACATTCTATGGTTTCCAGGTAGAAGGCTTCACCAGGCCTCTCTGAAGTTGAATTCTCACATACTGTAGTTTCCAGGTAGTAGGCCTCACCAGGCCTCCCTGAAGTTGCATTGCCACATACTGTGGTTTCCAGGTGGAAGGCCTCACCAGGCCTCCCCGAAGGAAAGCTGACCACATGCTGTGATTTTCAGGTAGTAGGCCCCTCCTGGCCTCCTTAAAGGTGGGCTCCCACATTCTCTGTGGTTATCAGGTAGCAGGCCTCACCAGGCCTCCCTGAGGGTGAGTTCCCCACGTACTATCGCTATCAGGTAGTAGGCCCCTTCAGGCCTCCCTGAAGGAAAGCTGACCACATACTGTGGCCTCAGGTAGTAGGCCTCACCAGGCCTCCCTGTGAGTGGTTTCCTAGCAGTGCTGGGTTCAGAAAGCTAGTGGCCTCTTGCTATCAGCTCAGCTGGTCTTAGCAGGCAGCTGCTGAAGGCGAGCTTGTGCCTTGGCTCATCTAAAGTGTTCATTCTCTGCTACTGGTTCCCTCCCGGAACCTCTTTCCTGCCTACAGCCTGGTTTTGCCTACCAGGTGGACCATGTACTCCCCTCATCAAGGGTCACTATGAGCACGCGTTCTCCTGAGTCTGGTCAGACGGTCGTAGGCCTCTCGTGAGGCCTCCCAGTTAGATCAGTCCCTAGGCCTTCACAGGCCTCCTCAGTGTTTTGAAATATAAACACTAGGTAGATCCGTGGATCGAGTAGAGAAACTCCCCTCGCTGGCAAGGGTTGAATAGCACTACGCTGAGTCATACTCTCCGGGATATCCCGTCTCTGAGATCCGGGCCGAGTGGTTCGCTGCCAGCTTGCAGTCCCTCGGGCAGGATGCCTACCTAGGCAAATGTCCAGAGGCTCTGTCTTCGGACAGACAGGATGTGGCCAGACTAAGTGTCTAAGTATCTGACGTCGGGTCAGGCCGTCCTGGTGGCATTTCGGGGTGAGTACGTTCCCCTGAATAGTGACTGGTTGGGGTTCCTTCGGGTTCCCTAGCCACATTCCCTAGAAGGGACCCCTTCTAAATTGGAAGCTGTGGTTCCAGGCCCTGAGCAGGCCCAGGTAGGCCTTTCATGTAACCATGTTTGGAGGTTTCCTGTTGGCTGAGCTTGGGCTATGACCGTAGGGAGTGCTGTCACTGACAGCCCAGTGTGACCTGTGGGTGAGTGGTTCTAGCGTTTCATTTGAATCTGCTGGTTCTGACAGTTGTCACTGCCACCTGGCATGCACTCTCCTTAGCATGGCGGCGTGGGTATATCGTTCCCCAATGCGTAATCAACGCAGTGTTGAGTTCCCTTTCGAAAGGGAACGTCTCTGGTTACGTATGTAACCTTAGTTCCCTGAGAACAGGGAACGAGACACTGCGTTCCTTGCCATGCCTCGGGGCCTGCCTGCCATACAGTCCCTTCAGACGATAAGGTGATCTGTCATGTTTGCAAGGCGCCCTTATATACTAGCAGGTCGCTCGTTAATCATGCGCTAATGATTCACGGGCTGTCGCCGGTCAATGTGATTGCCGTGATTTGATTGTGATTTCAGACACCTGTCACGCCTGAGGCGTTCCCCAATGCGTAATCAACGCAGTGTCTCGTTCCCTGTTCTCAGGGAACTAAGGTTACATACGTAACCAGAGACGTTATGAGTGAGTCATTGAATCAATCACTCAACCGATCTGTTCATTCGGTAAAACAGGATAACAATATTTATGAGTGAGTCATTGAATCAATCACTCAACCGATCTGTTCATTCGGTAAAACAGGATAACCATATTTATGAGTGAGTCATTGAATCAGTCACTCAACCGATTCATTCAAAGGCACTGATTAGTTCAGGGAAAAAAACACCACTACTGTGTGTTGCTCAGAGATTTTGTTTATAACTATTTTCACTGGTGGAGCAGAAACAGACAAGTAACTGCCAATGCGAATAAAATGTAAGTTAGTTAATTTTTACTAGTAAATTTGTTGTTGTATGAAAGAAAACTGTTTATATATCAAGAGTTCTTAATTCTGGCACTTGAATCACCAGTCCAGAGAAAAACTCATGTGTTATAGATTGAACTTTGACCTGCTGACTGTAATCATAGTCAGCTTTTCATCTATCACTCTTTTGATGTGTGTTAGGTTGTCTTTATCTGGGAGTCTCACCAAGTCCCCCTGTGGTGAAAATCCAGCTTTTAATGTTGTTTATAAAGTGTTGTTTTTAAAATGCTTTAAGACAAACGTGTGTAAGGTCATAAGTCGACAGCATTGCTGAGTATTTCCTCCTTAAACTGCAGTGAACCAAAGACAGTCTCAAAAACACAGTGTGAAATCGCTGGTGTTTCTGACGTCACAAACGACCTTGTAACCAATCAGATCAACGTGTGATCGTCAACCAGTGGATGTCTGAGTGAGTGAGTGAGTGAGTGGAGGCGGGGCTAATTTGCATATTCATAGAACCACGCATACTAAATGAGGCAAGGGTGTCGAGTTACATTCAAGATATTTTACGACATGAAGATGTTTATTTCAAGGAAAATACGTTTAAATATGTCATTTTGGTGATCAAACATGATTTTTAAAGGATACAGTAATTGACTACAGAGGGACTTTAAGAGCATGATTTTTCTTCCAATATAGATCACAATCATCAATGTGCAAAATCGGTGGCCCAAAATCTGAATACAATAAAAACTTAACATAATACACCATAATTGTGTTAGGAATGAAAATTGTAGTGCTTACTGTCCAGTTTTAAGACCCAATAATGTCAGCGAACAAAAGGATGCGTGCAACATGTCAACACTATAATTGCATTCTCCACTTTCTGAGATCATCAATATAATAAAGTAGTGAAAGGAAAATAAGTCCTGGTCCACCCACACCCATCTGCTTTCAAATCACTGGCTCACTTCCACAGCATGAAGAACTTATTCTCTTCAATTTATGCATTTTCTGCTGCTCTTGTTGCTGTTTATCCGAATAGCAGAGGGTAGCGTCTGTTCTTGTGCTCTTCTTTCATGGAACGGCATTGGTAATGATTTTCTGCTTTGTATTTGTTTTGTTCCCTCCCTTAATTAATGCCTCTTTTATAATGAAAACAAAGAGCCCTTTGAGACGCTGTCATTCAGAATCAGCCTTCTCTCTCTTCTGCTCTCCCTCGCTGTTTCTTGGCTTTGTAAACATGCATCTCTCCAATATTTGGATGAAACTCACATAGTAGCTTCATTTCGGACTCTAATCTAAGTTATCTTGCTAGCTTGACGGGCTGTTCTCAACAGTAAAGACATCAGGCAGAATTGCACATTCATTCATTTTACATTTTAATTGCATTTAGCAAAAAAAAAACAAATCCATGATTGCATTTAAATAGCGTATTGAATATTGACAACAGAAATCAATCTATTGCATCACACTCCCAAAAAACAAACAAAAACACATTTATCCAGACCGTAGTATAAACAAAAAACATTTAATATTGAAAAGTGAACCCAAAATAGTAAGGAAAATTGGTAACACTGTACAATAAGGTTGCATTTGTTAACATTAGTTAACATGAACAGAATGAAATGAAAAACTTCTAAAGCATTAGTCAAATCAAATCAATTTTATTTATAAAGCACATTTAAAATCAACCTTGGTTGGCCAAAGTGCTGTACAGTAAAGTAAGAAAAACTAAACAAGGCAAGACAAAAAAAACATTCAAGTTATGGTACATTGAACGCACTAGAGAAAAAATGTGTTTTCAGCAAAGATTTAAATTCAGCTAATGTGGAGATGGTTTAATATGCAATGATCACATATTACCTCTGCGTTTTAAATTAGATCATGGAACAGCCAAGAGATGTTGATCTCTTGATCTGAGTGATCTGGATGGGTTATGAGTAATAATTAAATCAGAAAGGTATTTGGGGGAGAGATTTATAAACAAATAATACCATTTTAAAATCAATTCTGAATCGGACTGGTAACCAGTGCAGAGAACGTAGGATTGGGGTGATGTGATCTCGCATTTTGGACCATCTGAAGACGAGAGAGGTAGCCCGGCATTTAATGAGTTACAATAATCAAGTCGTGTTGAAATAAATGCGTGAATAATTGTTTCAAAGCTATTCCTGTTTAAAAATGGCTTGACTTTGGCTAACTGGCGTAGATTGTAAAAACTGTCTCTAACTGTGGCATTCATTTGTTTGTTAAAACTACTGTCAAGATAAAATAAAAATAAAAAGTTTTTAACTTCGGAAGTGAGGTGTGGTGTGAGGGTGCCAAGATCGGTACAATGTCTGTCAGAGAGCTCATTTGGACCAAATTGGATGATTTGTGTTTTATCGTCATTAAGCAACATGAAGTTGTTAGCTTAAGTTCGTGAAGACAGTCTTGTAGTCTCTTACATGTAGTGTTATCATTATGTTTTACAGGTATGTAGAGTTGGGTATCGTCCGCATAACAGTGGTACGACACACCAAGTCTGCTCATAATTGATCCCAAAGGGAGCATGTACAATGAGAATAGTAGGGGTGCCAGAATCGATCCCATCCCTGGGGTACCCCACAAATGAGATAGATGAGTACCTAATCTAACAGAAAAACGTCTGGTTGATAGGAAAGACTGGAACCATTTAAGTACCACACCTGAGATACCGATCGAACGTTCAAGCAGAGATAGGAGAAGCTTGTGATCAAGTCTAATATAGCACTAAAGTCATGGCTTCGCCAGCATCTGTCGTTATTAAAATGTCATTAAGAACTTTTAAAAGAGCAGACTCAGTGCTGTGAAGGGGTTTAAAACCAGATTGAAAAATATAAAAAATTAAATTAATGTGTAAAAGTGTTGCAGCTGTATAAAGACCGTTTTTTCAAGAATTTTTGATAAGAAAGACAGGTTAGAAATAGGTCTGTAATTGGCATATACAGCGGGGTCGAGTGACGGTTTCTCGAGGATGGGAGTCACAGAGGCTAGTTTAAAACAAGCAGGGACAATCCCAGCCAAGAGACTGTTGTTAATGATACGCAGAACATCCGAACCTCTCTGTCAAATACCTGTTTTATAAAGCGAGAAGGTAGAATATCATGAGGAGAAAAGGTGGATTTCAGTTTTAAAGTGATTTCCCTGCATGTCTGAAGAAGGATCAGGAGAAAATAGGATCGGGAACATGCTCTCTAGAGGTAAACACTCGGGCTCGAGTAATATTAATTTTTTCAGAGAAGAAATTAAGGAAGTTTTCACTCTCAGTGGGAGAGATCATAGAGAAGGACTTAGAGTCAATAGTAGAAAAGAGCGTTTTGGAACAATGGGAATTTTTTTCAATGATGCCAGATCAGAATTTATTCTTATAGCTGCCTTTGGAAATGATTTAGTGAAACCCATTTTGAACCCATTTTGCTCGAGCCGTCGACATTGTTGACGTAATAGACGAATATTGCTAGTTATCCATGGCTAGGGCTTGTTTTGAGGATAGATAAGCTTTCGAGGTGCGATGGAGTCTAAGATGTTGGAACATTTGTTATTAAAAGCCTGTAGCTGCTCATCCGGATGGGAAGGAGTCCGAGATGAGAGGATTTTCGTCCGCAAAGAACATTTCAGAGAACACAACACGAGAATGTGGGGTTAAAGAGCGAGACCAACGAACATGGGGTGGGTATAAATTAAGGAATGTTAAAAAGAGCTATGGTTTGTGGTCAGAAAGTTGAGTATCTCTAATTTCAATATCGGCCACAGACAGACCATACGACAAAATGAAATCTAATGTATGACCATGACAATGAGTGGGACCATTAACCCACTGAACAATATTTAAGGAAGATAATAGTTTTAAAAAGTCCTTGGCTAAAGCATTAGCAGAACAACATACATTAATGTTAATATTTATGGTCATATTTAGTCAAGACGATCCCCAAGAGATCTGCAAATCACCTAGTCAATGATGATTTAAACATTATTAAAATCCAAAGTTGTATTTGTTAACATTTGTTAATGCACTAACATGAACAAACAATGAACAATTTGATTTTACTAACTAAAGTTAATAAATGCTTTAAAATATATATATTGCTCATTGTTAGTTCATGTTAGCTAATGCATTGACTAATGAGACCTTTGTAAAGTGTTTCCAGAAAATCTAAAGGTCAAAAATGACCAGAAAAGTCTATGAAGTGGCAAAATAAAACATAAAGTATCAGCAAAAAAAAAAAAAAAACGGATTGTCCAGAGCCTCGTCCAAGCGTCTTCACACGGTCCTGTGATTCTCCCGATGGCATCAGGGCCGCGTTAAAGTCGTGTAAACCGGTTGCTCCCAGTTTGCACCGGGACTATGAGACGGACTGGATAAACTGTTGAGAACAGGAGTCACATACGACCTTCTGGAGAAATGGGAGTACGGATATTGATAAATGCCAGCGGGATACCCGGAAAAGGTGGTGAAGTACGTTGAGTTCTGCATGTCGGGACAGTCACTCAGTTCAGATTGGGTCGGCGACCCGTGAGACTCTCCGTAATGAGAAGGACTCAATTGTTCAGTTTTAATGAGCGGTCTTTGATGGTTATGTGAAGATGTGGACGGTGACCCGGACGGCTTGTTCCACGCCGTGACGGTGCCGTGATGGTGATAGGACACGCTGAAACCACTGTTCTCGGTCGGGCCGGTTAACGGCAGGTACTGGTCGAACTCACGCACGTCGAACGGGCCCATGCTGCCGATGACGTCGCTGCTGAGCTCAGAGATGTCCACGTTGCTGAAGTCGATGTTCTGTCTTGTGTTTTCCGTCACACGCTTCACGCTTTGATGCTGATCGGACTTCGGGGTGGTTGGAGGCGTCGGAGGCCCGTGTGCTTGAACTGGGTCGGAAATAACAAATATGGGTTGTTGGGTTGAGTTAGAAGTATGTGGTCGACCGATACATCACCAGGATCGATATATCGGCATGCATTTATGTATAGGTTAATTCAACAATAATAAATTGTATTTTTGGAGATTACAACTAGGATGGAAACGTCAAATAAGTTTTTTCGGGTTGAGTTGGAAAAAAATAAACATGCATATATATATAGTGGTCAACCGATATATCGGCCGATATTTGGCATTTTTTAATCATTCTGTTTGGGCGATTTGCATATTGTATTCATGTCATAAACTGTAAAAAGTGTTAATGTGCGAGTGTAACCTTAAAGAGCTGTTTTTTACTTAATTTTATTGGTATAAATTAGGGTAATTCAGCAATACTAAATAATATTTTTGGAGATTCCAACTGGGATGGAAACATCAAATAAGTTTTGTTGGGTTGAGTTGGAAAAAAATAAACATGCATATAGTTGACAGATATATTGGCCAATATGTGGCATTTTTTAATCATTCTGTTTGGCCGATTTGCATGTTGTATTGTATAGGTTAATTTAGCAACAATAAATAATACATTTTTGGAGATTCCAACTGGGATAGAAACATCAGTTTTGTTGGGTTGAGTTGGAAAAAATAAACATGCATTTAGTATTGTGGTCTATAGGGCTGTCAACGAATATTCTAAATATATATATTCGAATAGTTTAAAAAAACAGAAATTCGAAGGTGAAAATTAATATTCGAATCATGTGGAAAAACATGCCCGCGGTAGCAGAGGCGCGGCTGTCTGCTTTGCTAGTGGCAAAATTCTGAAGCTTAAAATGTAAAACGCATTTTCCAGCTGCACAGATAGCACAGTGACTGTCTGGCTCACTCATTGGCTGTGCTGCGGCAACTGCACATCCAATGGCGCGGGCGCCTCGAACGTGTGCGCCAATGAGCTAGCATTACATCATACAGAGCCCGCCAAGGGGGCGTGGCCAGACGTCCCCGAAATAGCCATAGTAGCAGCAGCAGTTTACCACAGCACGAGCTGCGCCTCGGAGAGTTCAATGTCGGTTCTATACTGTAAAACTTCAATTAATGTTAATAATATTTGTTTCAATCACTGAATGAAGCCTGCTATATTTAGGACAAGAGTCGCGACCTTAAATTGCTTGCACAAAACTCTTGATCAGCACTCAACATGTGTGTATTGTTGTTCATTTAAACCGTTATGCGCAGAGAGCGTGAGGGCGAGAGAGAGAGACAGCGAGAGAGAGCGCGAGAGAAAGAGTGCCTGCGAGTGCGAGCGAGAGTAAGGTCTGCGGTCTTGGCCATTAGTTGATTTACTTGTTTTTGTGTAAGTTAATACGTTGTCAAATATGTTTAAACTTAAATAAGCTACCTATACAAGTAGTTGTGTCTCTTTGTATTAATTTGTCCTGTTATTGACGTAATGCGCGTCATTGACAAAATGCGCAACCAGATATTCGAATAGTTCGAATATATGTGGTTTTTTTAGAGGGAATATTCGAACGTCATTTTTGAGCAATTTTGACAGCCCTAGTGGTCTACCGATATATCGGCCGATATTTGACATCTATCAAATATTCTGTTTGGTTGATGTGTATTTCATATTCATATATTCACTTTAAAAAGTGGTAACCTGCAATTATTACCTTAAAGAGCTGTTTTTACTTGTTTTAACCCATTAAAAATAATTTTGTTGGTATAAATATAAAGTTAGTCTATATGCACTGGGAATCATATTTTCTCAAATAAAGACTGATTACTTTTGGTTACAGCGTTTTATTCATATATGTTTACTTATAAAGTAGGATTACAAAATCATTTGTAATGATTTGACAAAGATTTATTATTATAATTTTTATTTGTATATATATTATTTATATAATATTATTTTGTGTATTATAAATTATACCTATATTAAGTATTTTTTTCTAATTTACTAAAAAATTTATTTAATTTTAACAAATGTTTCAAAATCAAAAACGTGATATATAAAAAATCTAAATTAACAGGTATTTTTAAGTTAAAAATATGATTTATTATTGCTGAACCAACCTAAATACATTAATTTATACCAACTGTAACGAAGCTGAGGAAAGCAGGTGAAGACGAGGATCTAAACGCAGGATTTAATAAAGCAATAACAGAACAAACACAACAAAGGAACAAAACCACGAGGAACAAAAGCAACCATTACATGTATAACAACTGACAAGGTAACAAGTGAAACACAAGGGCTATAAATACACAAGAACAACTGACCAAAAATATGGATCTAGCAGGAGGTAAACAGGATCCTGTGAGAGTGCTGTGCTCCATTTTTCAGGATGGCCAGTCCATCGAAAAGTATGTGGAGGAGTTTTTGGATTGCTGTCATCTAGCACCATTAGATGACGCCCAGCTTATGGACCTTTTTTGGAGCGGGCTGGATGAGAACATCGCCCTAATGATGCTGGAGGATAATACTGGCTGGACGCTGGCCCAATATATAGATCTGGCTCTGCGGCTGTGTGGATCTTCCTTCACCGTGGGTGAAGTTGAGGAGAATCCAGCCTTAAAACCTTTTTTTGGGTGGGGCGATTCAGTGGAGCGTGGTCCACTGCAGACCGCACCATCAGCCAGCACAATTGCGCCCACCGGCTCCGTCCGAGGGTGGAGAGGATTGGCGTCCAAGTTGAACGATCCACCACTGACATCTTTCCGATCAGCCGTTATTCCGAGATTTTCATTGGTCTCTGCGTTTTCAAATCCCCAGTCTGCCGAGCCAGAGACGCTTCACGTCACGCCTGCCGAGCAAGAGGCTGCTGTTCACGTCACGCCTGCCGAGCAAGAGGCTGCTGTTCACGTCACGCCTGCCGAGCAAGAGGCTGCTGTTCACGTCACGCCTGCCGAGCAAGAGGCTGCTGTTCACGTCACGCCTGCCGAGCAAGAGGCTGCTGTTCACGTCACGCCTGCCGAGCCAGTGTCTGCTGTTCCTGAGCCGGAGCCAGTGTCTGCTGTTCCTGAGCCGGAGCCAGTGTCTGCTGTTCCTGAGCCGGTGTCCGTTCCTGAGCCGGTGTCCGTTCCTGAGCCGGTGTCCGTTCCTGAGCCGGTGTCCGTTCCTGAGCCGGTGTCCGTTCCTGAGCCTGCTCCAGCTGATGACCCCATAGCTACCCCCAAGAAGATTTTGGGGGGGGGCAGTAGGTCACCGCCGTGGCCGCCCGAGGGGTCTTCGCCGCCGTGGCCGCCCGAGGGGTCTTCGCCGCCGTGGCCGCCCGAGGGGTCTTCGCCGCCGTGGCCGCCCGAGGGGTCTTCGCCGCCGTGGCCGCCCGAAGGGTCTTCACCGCCGTGGCCTCCCGAAGGGTCTTCACCGCCGTGGCCTCCCGAGGGGTCTTCACCGCCGTGGCCGCCCGAGGGGTCTTCACCGCCGTGGCCGCCCGAGGGGTCTTCACCGCCGTGGCCGCCCGAGGGGTCTTCACCGCCGTGGCCGCCCGAGGGGTCGTCTCCGCCCTGGCCGCCCGAAGGGTCGTCTCCGCCCTGGCCGCCCGAAGGGTCTTCACCGCCGTGGCCGCCCGAGGGGTCTTCACCGCCGTGGCCGCCCGAGGGGTCTTCACCGCCGTGGCCGCCCGAGGGGTCGTCTCCGCCGTGGCCGCCCGAAGGGTCGTCTCCGCCCTGGCCGCCCGAAGGGTCTGCTCTGTCCTGGTCGCCTGCACAGCCTGTGCCACCCTGGTCGTCTCCGCCGTGGCCGCCTGATGGACTGTCTGCTCTGCCCCGGCCGCCCAATGGACTGTCTGCTCCGCCCTGGTCAGCTGCACTGCCTGGTCCGCCTCGGTCGCCTGCACAGCTTGCTCCGCCTTGGTCTCCCATCCTGCTGCAGTCTCCAGGCCCTCTTCCGCTCCACGGGCCTGGCCCTCCATCCCGCCCCCAGGTCCGCCTCCGCTCCACCACCCTCCTTTACGGTTTCCTGAGGAGCGTCTGGAATCCGCTCCTTAAGTGGGGGGCTATGTCATGATTCCTGTCTTGTGTTCCCTTTGTCTTGTGTGGACTTTTATTATTTCCTGTTCTGTGCCATGTTTTGTAGTCCGTTGTAGTCTTTCTTGTTTATTAGTCTCCCCAGGTGTTTCTTATTAACCACGCCCCCTTATTACTTAGTTAAGCTTGTTTGTCTCTGTGTATTTATAGCCCTTGTGTTTCACTTGTTACCTTGTCAGTTGTTATACATGTAATGGTTGCTTTTGTTCCTTGTGGTTTTGTTCCTTTGTTGTGTTTGTTCTGTTATTGCTTTATTAAATCCTGCGTTTAGATCCTCGTCTTCACCTGCTTTCCTCAGCTTCGTTACACCAACAAATTTTTTTTTTATGGGTTAAAGCGAGTAAAAAAAACAACAATCACAGGTGTACATTGGCATCAGCTCTTATAGATATCGGCATCTGCAATCAAAAAATATCGGTCCACTGTACACTGTAAAACTACATGTCATTACTATAGGGTTAGGATCAGTGTTTGGTTTATTTGAGGGTAAGTTGCATGTAATTATGCATAATTTATAGTTATAACTATAGTAACTACATGTAACATTATGTAACACTGTCAAATAAAGTGTTACCGAAATGAGTATTTAGTTAAAGTACTATTCTGAATTGCTGCTTTATATGGTAAACACAATGGAGTTTGGCATAACTCACCAGCATGACTGTGCATCCCTCTCACTCCCGCTTCCATCTTGTACATGTGATCCGAGGGATGATGGATCTTCTCAGCTCCAGGGTCCAGTTCACTCTGACCCGGCTTCAGGCTCTTGCGTCTCCGAGGCTGGTACTTATAATCCGGATAGTCTTTCTTGTGCTGGACTCGCAGTCTCTCGGCCTCTTCCACAAACGGCCTCTTCTCGCTGTCCGAGAGCAGCCTGGACAGGAGTACAGTATTAAAGCATTTCAGAAACCAAAGATCTGGATGTAGATGTTAACTGGTTTCTAAATGGGTGCAGATGTACTTAGTCCAGCAAAAACACAGATGGTTTACAAGCAGCTGCACATTTATTTCTTTAAACTATGTCAGATTCACTAGCTTCTGTCGTTAATACAAGCACTTTTCCCAACATTGACTAGTACACATGCGATTAGCCTCTACTGCTTTCATAACTCTTTACAGTAAGGTTCAAGTAACTAGTGTCCTTGTTACACATTACATGTAGTTACCATAGTAAAAACGATCAATTATGCATAATTACATGCAACTAACCCTAAAACAACCCCTTTTCTTAACCCAACCTAGAGTAAGTACATGTAGTTCATTATTATTATTATCGGTACTTAAATGTATAATTACACTGTAACACAGACACCTTAAAATAAAGTGTTACCCTTTAGTGTAAGGTGATGTAGTTACATTGCACTTACTCAAATAAGTGCTGAGTAATATTAATTAACAACATGTACTTATTATTGAGTTAGAGTTATTTATTTGTAATTATGCATAATTTACTGTTATTACTATAGTCTGTAACGTGTAACTACGTCACCTTTAACTATTCCACGTGTTACTGATAATAAATTGCATAGTTCTGTTGCTTCTGACTATGTATCCTGAATTATTGCTTGCAACTCTTTCAGTTTAACTAACTAGATACTTATTAATAGATACTTATCTAGTCCTGTATGAGAAATTAGGGTTACACTTTATTTTAAGGTCTTTGTTACTCTGTAATTGTTACTCTGTAAAACTACATGGGTTAGGATTAGTGTTTGGTTTGTTTTAGGGTTAGTTGCATGTAATTATGCATAATTTATAGTTATTACTATTGTAACTTCATGTAACCTATGTAACACTGTAACACGAAATTAGTATTGATCCCAACATTTACATTTTGTTAAATTACTAGTCTGAATTGCTGCTTTATAGTTCAATTAAAAAACCTACTAGTAAGATTGAACATTTGAGTGTACAATACAAGTATTTAATTATAAATCCTAGTATCTGAAACAATGCTATCTGATTCAAAGTGTATTTGTTACTTTAAAGAGCCTGATTTAACCCTAAAAGTTTTTTTGGGGTAAACTAATGTATTTAGATTGATGCAGTGATGCTGAAAGATGTAAAACCAGTTAATTTAGCTATTACCATTTAGTTTAAGGAGTGCATGCCATGCAAGGCGATACTAATGCTGTTTAATAACTCTTTGTGTAAGTAGGCCTACATAATATATGTAAAATGTGCACAAACCTCCATAACCTGCCAAGGGTCTTGTTACTTGCTACTTTAAAGAGCCTGATTTAACCCATAAAAAGAGTTGGTATAAACCTATTAAGATTGATTCAGTGATGCTGAATGATATAAACCCAGTTAATATCTATACCGATATCATATCTGTATCTATACGAAGACTAACTATATAGGAAATCGGCCACTGATACATCACTTGTTCTCTTTGTTTTTTTGTTTGTTTTTGTTTGTGATGTCAGTGATTATTTTTGATTGTATTATGATGTCGATAATTTACCATCTATCTATATTAATTCAGCTATTACCATTTAGGATAGGCTAGTTAAGGATTGCATGCCATGCACGAGCCGATACTAATGCTGTAGTTTAATAACTCTTTGTGTAAGTAGGCCTACATAATGTGCATACTGTAATTTAAAATGTGACCCGTGCACGAACCTCCATAACTTGCCCAGGGTCTTGCTGAGCTCGGCGTTGTGGAGGTGCGGGTACTGATCCGCGAGCTTCCTGCGCGCCGCCTGCGCCCACACCATAAACGCGTTCATGGGTCTCTTCACGTGAGGCTTGTCCTTCAGAGACCGGATTCCCTGCATCGGCATCGGCACCAGGGACCAGTCGTAGCCTTTGAGGACCTGCGACACGGCGTCTCGAATACACGGTGGGAAACGCGCGTCTTCCTCGCTGTCCGCGCGCTCGCCGCTGCCGGTTCGCGCGCCTTGTTCATCAGACACTGATGGAGAAGACGGTGAATCAGAGTCCGCATCTCCAATAAACGAGCTTTCAGTCCCAGAACTAGTTTTATCAGGCTCCTTTGACATTTTTAAAATCCTCTCTGAGCTCTGAAGATGCGCAATAACACGACCGTAACTTTACGCGCAGCGCGCGCGCGTTAGTTATCCCAGATGAACCTATCGATTTCTTGGTTTCTTGAATCTGCGTCGATCAACACTGGCGGAGGAATTGGCAATATTTCACAACTTGTTGGTGTGTGAGAGAGAAGTTTTTGTGAGACTTCTGTAGCCTACTCTCGCGCTCCTCCTTCTCTCGTCTCATTGGTGGAGAAGCTTTTGCACAACTTCTCCAATTGGTCTGTGCAGTGCATCAGCAACTTTTTCAGTTAATTGAACATAATTGACTAACAAATTACACCGTAATGCCATAACTGCTCATGGGTTCCCTGAATAATCCAATTTTCGCCCACTGTATTTTATGAAAACACTTGCAGGCTAACTTAATAAACCTGACTTGAATAAAACACAAAACATATTAACTATGTTTTTCCATAATTCACTGCACAAATAATGTTTATAGTTTTGATATAGCTGTTGTGTAAACAACAAGTGAAACACAAATAAGAAAGACTGAAAGTTTGAACTTTGTTTATTTGTCATTAAGTTGTTTTAAATGTTAAATACAAGCTATTAAGTGCAATATTTATCTTAACAACATATTTACTACATTGTGCTGTAAAGTTGAATATTTAATGTAATGGCATGTAATTATTTTTTGACAATCCCGTATTGTGTGACAACATGCCCCGAAGGTCAACTTAAAAAAATAAATAATAATAATAATGTTTTCTGGTTCTGGGCAATAAGAATGGAAATTGCAATGTGCAATAGCTTTTTGTGGCCAAGATACCCCTTGAGTTTGTGCTTAACACACACACGCACACACACACACGCACGCACGCACACACACACACTTAAGTTAGATGCGATTACACATCAATTTAGCTTTCATTTTAGATTTCAAACTTTTACCACCTGAACTATGGAATACTACTTTAGCTCTGGTCACACGGTGAACAGTTTTTATTTAAATAATTATTATCAAGTCGAGTAGAACAACAGCCTAAACAAACTTTATAGAAGCTCAGTCTGAAGGTTGTGTTGGCAGAGGCGCATTGTCCTCTGATTGGCCAGTCCGCTGCGCGTGATTTCTTACGCATGCGCAGAGCATTTCGAAAACATGGCGTCCTCCGGTGAGAACCCTGAGAACAGCGAAAGTTTCCTAAGAAAGCGACGTGGAAACCCACTCGTTCCCGACAGTCTTTCACACGACAGCTGCAGCGAGACAGCGCAAGACGAAGACAAGACCAAATATGACAAGAAAGTGTGTGTATCGACACAGACCGGGACCTACTGGCTCACGCGCATCCTGCTCTTGCGAGCCATTGCTTTCATCTACTGTGAGTCTGACAGGTGGCAACTCTACGGTTGCTAGGAGACCAGACACAATTAGTTACATCACTTAGTTACAATTACTGTGCTCTAGATATAAGCAGTGTTATGTGTAACTCATTACAAGTAACTTGAGTTACGGTACCAGAATACTTTTCAAGTAACTAGTAAAGTTTAAAATTTACAACAAAATATCTGAGTTACTTTTTCAAACAAGTAACGCAAGTTACTTTGTTTTCCCATTATTGACTGACAGCCCTACTGTCCTCATGTTGAGACAGAGCAGAGGGGTTGTGTGTGTGTGTGTGTGTGTGTGCGCGTGTGTGTGTGTGAACATGATGGTTATTGTAGTTCTAGACTAAATGTGAGTGCATTTACTCATCTCACTTGCACAAAAAAAAAAAATATATTCCTCAAAATTAATCAAATCAGTGAAATGCAGAATCAGAATGCTATGCAAACCTCTAATAACTAAATATGTTAAATAAAACATACATTTTTATACATTTAATCTCTGTTTATTGACCAATGTACTTGCTTCTGACCTTCGATGATTCAAATAAACCATAAGCAAAAAAGACTATATGTATTTTTTGTTTTTATTGGTAAAGTAAGTGTTAAACTTTCTCCTCCTGCATCTATTCTTCTGTTATCCAGAACAGTGAAAGGTTTGCTCGTGAATCTGCATTTCCTTCAGCCTCAGGCTTATTATTTCACTTTTGGTGTGAAAGGGTCTTTACATTTGCCCAAATATATAACTTTATTATTATTTTTTAAAAAGTAACGCAAAAGTAACATAACGCATTACTTAAAAAAACAACAAGAAAACGACATAACGCTCTTTAAGTTACTTTTAAGGGAGTAACACAATATTGTAATGCATTACTTTTCACATTAACTTTCCCCAACACTGGATATAATGTATATAGTAACTCAAGTGTGAACTCATATGCTTTCTAGTTGTGGCTTTCACTGTGGCTTACAACCAGAACAAACAGCTGATTGGAGGAAAAGGCCTGATGCCCTGCAAGGATTACCTGAGGAGCGTCAAGCGATATGTGGGGGGCAAGATTGGCACCGCGGCGCTGGCATACACTCCCTCACTCCTCTGGCTAATGGACTGGACTGACATGGATGCCAACCTGGATGGCATCGCTCTGGCAGGAATGGCACTTTCAGGGTTCGTCCTTCTCATGGGAAGCGCCAATATGATCATTATGGGAATACTGTGGATCCTGTACCATTCTATTGTGAATGTCGGACAGCTTTGGTGAGCATGCGCGCACACACACACACACACACACACACACACACACACACACACACACACACACACACACACACACGTACACGTACACGCACACGTACACACACACACACGTACACACACGTACACACACACACACACACGTACACACACACACACACACGCACACACACACACACACACACACACACACGTACACACACACACACACACACACACACACACACACACACACACACACACACACACGTGCACACACACACACACGTACACACACGTACACACAAACACGCACACACACACATTTCTGCCACATAATGAAGCACAAGAAAAATGGGTAAATCATAATTGACATAAATAGTTGAAATTATGAGATACTAAAGGCCATTGCACACTGAGTCCGAAATTTTCGTATGCGTTTTTTCGTATTCGTGATTCGGTGGCTCTGAATGGTCAAAACACCATTTAAACACCATTCAAACTGCTTGCTACGGATGCGAAAAACGCAGAAAATCGAACCTGATTCGATTTTTTTTGTGACGGACGAAAGTTTCGGAGGCAGTGTGCAAGCGTGATTGACATAACGTCACGTCGTATTTATTTTTTAACGTGCGAAAATTTCGGACGCGAATTTCGGACTCAGTTTGCAATGGCCTTTAGTCATAGATGTGAGAAGTTTGTAACATTATAACATACTAAGTAATAACTATAAGATACAAAATAAAAAAAGTATTTTTTTCCACATTGTGTCAACGTTTTATCATAATTTTGACATTTTATCTTATAAATGACTCAGTATGTCATTTTTGACAGTAAAAATTTCGTAATTTTGACATGAGTCGAAATTATTACAAAAATAGTGACAGAACTATGAAATAAGAAGCCATAATCTGACAGAATCTGACACTCAAAATTGACATACTAAGTCATGACATTTTCTTTACATCATCTCAAAGTTTTGTCTCATAATTATCACTGTCAATTGACAGTCAAAATTTTGTCAATTTCATAATGACCTAAATTATAAAAAGTCATAATTATGACAAAAAAATTACTGTTAAAATGAAGTTGACAAAAAAACAATGACAGAAAAAGTCAAAACTAGAAGTAATTATGACTCTCATAATTATACCTTTAACATAACTTTGAGTTTGTATCTCATAATTAAGACTTTGTCATAATTTAGACTTTTATCTCATAATTATGACTCATGAGTTATGATTTATCAAAGTGTGATTTTTTGTGTGAAATGTGGTGTAAATAGGCTCCCATACTTTGAAAAAGAATTTAATCTCATATATTTCTCTTTTCTCTCTTTCCTCCAGGTACTCTTTTGGTGAGTAAACATCTCCCACATCTCTCTTTCATTTCTAGTAGCAAAATCCTCATAGAACACGTGGATGTTTTCATGAGTTATTGGAAGTCAGGAGTATACCAGAGCCTCGTCTCCCAGAATTCCCTTCAGTGTTTAGAGTTTATATTGGGGATCTGAAGTGTGACGGATTGAGCTTTAGAAGCTGATTCATCTGAACTTTTCCCCCAGTGTTTTACCTCATCCCACGAACCACATCTGTGATCCGCCACTGGAAATCTTCCATCCCACCAAAATCCAAATTCCCCAGAGAAACAAGAAAGCCACAAAAGGGCTCAATTGGCCAATCAGGTTTTCATTTAGAACCATTGTTGAATGGAAGACAAGAACATGTTTTTTGATTTATATTTGAATATTTCTTGTGTTTTATACACCAGTTTGGTCATTTAAAGCCGTTCCTGATTTTAGGGATCAATCCAAGTGCATGTAACAGTGTGATGCCACTGTAATGGACTTCAGATGATTATAAATCTTTATCCATTTTTAATAGTAGTCATACCAGGGATGTCACACTACATCAATATGGTCAGTTGATCAATATTAATCGATGCATCGATCATACATGCATGTGTGTTTATATATGCATGCTATATGTAGGTTGCATTTGTGAGTTTATTAAAATGGAACCGGTTGTGTAAAATAGAAACATAATATTGATCTGAATCCAAGCAAATTGTTATGTTGCTATGGATGCTTGTTTCCGCCACGGAATAAAAAATAAAAAAGCTAATTGCGACTTTTTATCTCACAATTCTGACTTTATTACACGCAATGGGGAGTTATAAAGTCACAATTGTGTGTTAGGAAGTCAGAATTGTAAGATATGAACTTGCAATTCTGACTCTATATCTCAAAAATGCATGTTTATATATCTCACAATTCTGACTCTATATCTCAAAAATGCATGTTTATATATCTCACAATTCTGACTCTATATCTCAAAAATGCATGTTTATATATCTCACAATTCTGACTCTATATCTCAAAAATGCTTGTTTATATATCTCACAATTCTGACTCTATATCTCAAAAATGCATGTTTATATATCTCACAATTCTGACTCTATATCTCAAAAATGCATGTTTATATATCTCACAATTCTGACTCTATATCTCAAAAATGCATGTTTATATATCTCACAATTCTGACTCTATATCTCAAAAATGCTTGTTTATATATCTCACAATTCTGACTTTATTTCTCAAAAATGCATGTTTATATATCTCACAATTCTGACTCTATATCTCAAAAATGCATGTTTATATATCTCACAATTCTGACTCTATATCTCAAAAATTCATGTTTATATATCTCACAATTCTGACTTTATATCTCAAAAATGCATGTTTATATATCTCACAATTCTGACTCTATATCTCAAAAATGCATGTTTATATATCTCACAATTCTGACTCTATATCTCAAAAATGCATGTTTATATATCTCACAATTCTGACTCTATATCTCAAAAAAGCATGTTTATAAATCTCACAATTCTGACTCTATATCTCAAAAATGCATGTTTATATATCTCACAATTCTGACTCTATATCTCAAAAATGCATGTTTATATATCTCACAATTCTGACTCTATATCTCAAAAATGCATGTTTATATATCTCACAATTCTGACTCTATATCTCAAAAATGCATGTTTATATATCTCACAATTCTGACTCTATATCTCAAAAATGCATGTTTATATATCTCACAATTCTGACTCTATATCTCAAAAATGCATGTTTATAAATCTCACAATTCTGACTCTATATCTCAAAAATGCATGTTTATATATCTCACAATTCTGACTTTATTTCTCAAAAATCCATGTTTATATATCTCACAATTCTGACTTTATATCTCAAAAATGCATGTTTGTATATCTCACAATTCTGACTTTATATCTCAAAAATGCATGTTTATATATCTCACAATTCTGACTTTATTTCTCAAAAATGCATGTTTGTATCTCACAATTCTGACTCTATATCTCAAAAATGCATGTTTATATATCTCACAATTCTGACTCTATATCTCAAAAATGCATGTTTATATATCTCACAATTCTGACTCTATATCTCAAAAATGCATGTTTATATATCTCACAATTCTGACTCTATATCTCAAAAATGCATGTTTATATATCTCACAATTCTGACTTTATTTCTCAAAAATGCATGTTTATATATCTCACAATTCTGACTCTATATCTCAAAAATGCATGTTTATATATCTCACAATTCTGACTCTATATCTCAAAAATGCATGTTTATATATCTCACAATTCTGACTTTATATCTCAAAAATGCATGTTTGTATATCTCACAATTCTGACTCTATATCTCAAAAATGCATGTTTATATATCTCACAATTCTGACTTTATATCTCAAAAATGCATGTTTGTATATCTCACAATTTTGACTCTATATCTCAAAAATGCATGTTTATATATCTCACAATTCTGACTCTATATCTCAAAAATGCATGTTTATATATCTCACAATTCTGACTCTATATCTCAAAAATGCATGTTTATATATCTCACAATTCTGACTCTATATCTCAAAAATGCATGTTTATATATCTCACAATTCTGACTCTATATCTCAAAAATGCATGTTTATATATCTCACAATTCTGACTCTATATCTCAAAAATGCATGTTTATATATCTCACAATTCTGACTCTATATCTCAAAAATGCTTGTTTATATATCTCACAATTCTGACTTTATTTCTCAAAAATGCATGTTTATATATCTCACAATTCTGACTCTATATCTCAAAAATGCATGTTTATATATCTCACAATTCTGACTCTATATCTCAAAAATGCATGTTTATATATCTCACAATTCTGACTTTATATCTCAAAAATGCATGTTTGTATATCTCACAATTCTGACTCTATATCTCAAAAATGCATGTTTATATATCTCACAATTCTGACTCTATATCTCAAAAATGCATGTTTATATATCTCACAATTCTGACTCTATATCTCAAAAATTCATGTTTATATATCTCACAATTCTGACTCTATATCTCAAAAAAGCATGTTTATAAATCTCACAATTCTGACTCTATATCTCAAAAATGCATGTTTATATATCTCACAATTCTGACTCTATATCTCAAAAATGCATGTTTATATATCTCACAATTCTGACTCTATATCTCAAAAATGCATGTTTATATATCTCACAATTCTGACTCTATATCTCAAAAATGCATGTTTATAAATCTCACAATTCTGACTCTATATCTCAAAAATGCATGTTTATATATCTCACAATTCTGACTCTATATCTCAAAAATGCATGTTTATATATCTCACAATTCTGACTCTATATCTCAAAAATGCATGTTTATATATCTCACAATTCTGACTCTATATCTCAAAAATGCATGTTTATATATCTCACAATTCTGACTTTATATCTCAAAAATGCATGTTTGTATATCTCACAATTCTGACTCTATATCTCAAAAATGCATGTTTATATATCTCACAATTCTGACTCTATATCTCAAAAATGCATGTTTATATATCTCACAATTCTGACTCTATATCTCAAAAATGCATGTTTATATATCTCACAATTCTGACTCTATATCTCAAAAATGCATGTTTATATATCTCACAATTCTGACTCTATATCTCAAAAATGCATGTTTATATATCTCACAATTCTGACTATATCTCAAAAATGCATGTTTATATATCTCACAATTCTGACTATATATCTCAAAAATGCATGTTTATATATATCTCACAATTCTGACTATATCTAAAAAATGCATGTTTATATATCTCACAATTCTGACTTTATATCTCAAAAATGCATGTTTATATATCTCACAATTCTGACTCTATATCTCAAAAATGCATGTTTATATATCTCACAATTCTGACTTTATATCTCAAAAATGCATGTTTATATATCTCACAATTCTGACTTTATATCTCAAAAATGCATGTTTATATATCTCACAATTCTGACTCTATATCTCAAAAATGCATGTTTATATATCTCACAATTCTGACTTTATATCTCAAAAATGCATGTTTATATATCTCACAATTCTGACTTTATATCTCAAAAATGCATGTTTATATATCTCACAATTCTGACTCTATCTCAAAAATGCATGTTTATATATCACAATTCTGACTCTATGTCTCAAAAATGCATGTTTATATATCTCACAATTCTGACTTTATATCTCAAAAATGCATGTTTATATATCTCACAATTCTGACTCTATATCTCAAAAATGCATGTTTGTATATCTCACAATTCTGACTTTATATCTCAAAAATGCATGTTTATATATCTCACAATTCTGACTTTATTTCTCAAAAATGCATGTTTATATATCTCACAATTCTGAC
>JAULUF010000014.1:2102500-2112500 GCA_031834385.1 Semotilus atromaculatus
CTGTCCTTATATTTAGCTTTAATCAAAATTTGCATATATGCTACTGAGGCAAGAGCGAGTTGGAAACACAATTCAAGTCATTTTGTAAACATACAATACTGTTCAAAGGCTTTAAAAATACAGTAAAAATTATGAAATATTATTACAATTTACAATAACTGTTTTCTATGTGAATATATAAGAAAGTGTAATTTATTCCTGTGATCAAAGCTGTATTTTCAGCATCATTACTCCAGTCTTCAGTGTCACATGATCCTTCAGGAATCAAGATAATATGATGATTTGATGCTCAAGAAACATTTATGATTATTATCAATGTTGAATATTAATTACAAAAGGAATTGAATAATATTATTCAGCAAAGATGCATTAAATTGATCAAAAGTTACATTAAAGACATTTATCATGTGACAAGATATTTATTTCAAATAAACACTGTTCTTGTTAACTTTCTGTTCGTCAAAGAATCCTGAAAAAAAAAATGTCTGCCGATGGTTTGTCTAGATAAGACCCTTATTCATCGTCTGGTGTCGTTTAAAGCCCTTTGAAGCTGCACTGAAACTGTCATTTGGACCTTGAACCGTTTGGGTCCTGTTGAAGTCCATTATATGGAGAAAAATCCTGGAATGTTTTCATCAAAAACCTTCATTTCTTTTCGACTGAAGAAAGAAAGACATGGACATCTTGGATGACATGGGGGAGAGTAAATTATCAGCAAAAGTTTTTTTAAAAGGGAACAAATCCTTTAAAGCGTTGTGGTAAAAGCTTCATTAGCTCAAACTCTTCACAGTAATGATGAAGTTATTGTGTCTTCCGAGAAGCTGTGAAGCGAACGCCAGCGGTTCGTGAGTGTTTTCTCCTCGAGGTCTCGGCTAAAGCTGTCCTTCACCATCACTTCTTTTCTTCTTCTCAGCAAGGGAGTTTTCCAGCACACATCAGAGGATCCTCAGACTCGCGCTCGGGTTCTGACTGGACTTGCGGTTCTCGGCGCTCCCTCGACTCCACACATGCATTATCTGTCGGAGAGTTATTTCTGATGTTGTTGCTTCGTGTTTGTCGGGAATCTTTCACTTAGAGACTGAAGTTCACACATTCCACCGGGAGTCAAACCACTCGTGTTGGAAACGTTCAGCGTTTTCCCCTCCATCTGTTCATATTCAGAAGCCTTCGCCTTGAAGATCCGGCTTAAACATGCACTTAAGAGATCTACCTTATTAAAGTTGTCAATGCAGACTAAATCAATTATAATAGTGCAGATAATCAAGACCAGATCAGGAGAATGTCAGTTAATCTCTAATTACTCAGTTTCCATTACATTTAAAATAATTAAAATAAAATAACTTTATTATTATTTTATTAATTTTAATTCATTACATTGTTAATTTAATTTAATTTTATTTTATTTTATTTTATTTTATTTTATTTAATTTACTTTTAATTTATTTTATTTTATTTTATTTACTTTTATTTACTTTAATTTTATTTAATTTACTTTTATTTAATTTAATTTAACTTTATTTTATTTTATTTTATTTAAAGTCAGCCAATGTGTGAATTATTCGAGTTTTTACTTTAGGAACCCGACTGTTACACTCTGTTACTCCAGAGTTGCCTTTACATTTAATTAAATATTTGTAATGGAATTGAATTGAATTTAATAATGGATCCTTAGGATCCCTAATTAGCCAAATGTCAACCATCTTCAAGTTATAGTTCCTTCAGAAATGATAATGATCATCATTGTATCGTCCTCATGTCGTTCCAAACCTGCATGACTTTTATTTATTCACAACACAAAAGAATACATTTGATGTGTGACAGATTTGGTCACCATTGACGTCCATTGAATGGATAGAGAAAAAAAAAAAACTATAAGTCCATTATAATAAGTCATTTTTGATAAAAATAAAAACTGAAAATAGTTAGTCTGGGCCATTCTGGTATAAAACTCTCACTTTTCAGTCTAATTATTTTCTAATGAATAAGAAAACATTCTACATTCACTGTAAAAAAAAAAAAGTTGGATAAACTTAAAAAAGTAAGTTACCTGGTTGCCTTAAAATTTTGAGTTCATTGAAATAAAAAAATTGAGTTAATACAACAAAGGAGATTGGTTTGATAAATAGAAACTCAAAATATTATGTTATCTGAACTACATTAATTATCTAAGTTGATTTGACAAAATATAAAAAGTTGTGAAAACATCATCAAAATTCATTTTACAGTGTAGAAGTCAAATGGCTTGTGAATGTTTTTCACAGTAAAACAGTAAAAGTTTTTCACGTTTTACTGTTTAGTGATTCTAGACTTCTATCCGAGTCCATTAAATGATGCATTTATAAACCAGTTCCTCCACATTTATTCTTTACCCACTTAAGCAGATTGCATTATTGTCTGGGCAGCTCAGATAACATTATGAACAGCACTTAAATATTAAATTAACCTAAAATTCTTTTCGCATAGATTTTTAGTTAGTTTGTAGTTTTGTTGTATTATTATTTTATTGGAAATGAGTTTTTAATGGATGTTGGATGAATCTAATATCCTCTGGGTGATAATTTGTAAATATGAAGCATTACACATGTTTTCCTGGTCTTTGACATTTTCCACAAAAACTCGTAATAGTTGAACCGTTCACCCGACAGAGGAGGGACCGCGTGACTGCGGTTTCAGGACAGAGTCGTGATTGGTTAGTTTATAATACTATAGTTATAGTTAATCAGCGAGTTCGATCAATGTATATATGGGAAACACATCCCAGATTTGGTCCAGAATACGTTTTAGGTGCATTTGGTTATTATTTTTCATGCACGGATTACATAAAACACAGTTTTGGAAGAGACATGAACTTTGCTTTAGTTAACCCAAATGTGCCTCCCGTTTTCATGCACATTTCTCCTGTTTCAGGCGTTCTGTGTGTGTGTGTGTGTGTGTGTCTATATACAGTATGTGTGTGTGTGTGTGTGTCTATATACAGTATGTGTGTGTGCGTGCGTGTCTATATACAGTATACGTGTGTGCATGTGTGCGCGCGTGCGTGCGTGTGTGTGTTTATATACAGTATATGTGTGTGGGTGCGTGTGTGTGTGTGAGTATATCTGTGGGTGTGCGTGTGTGTGTGAGTATATCTGTGTGGGTTAGTGTGTGTGTATACATGTGTCTATATACAGTATATGTGTGTGTGGGGGTGGGTGTGTGTATGTTTGTGTGTGTGTGTGAGTATATCTGTGTGGGTAGGCGTGTGTGTGTGTTGGACATTTCCTCTTTGGGATGGTTGGCAAGAGCTTCTGGCGTTCCTCAAGGCTGTGTCAGGCTCGGGCAAGAGCAACTCTCTCTGTCTACTGCAGCTAAACTTTCATACAAGTGAATTGCAGTGAACAGAAGTGAATGACTTTTTAATTTAAACTGTAAGCGCCCATCCGATGGCACGGTCAAACCGCCTCACGTGCACCTGTGGCTCTGGGCTTTAGTGACTCTGGCCTCATGCATGACTGACATTAATTACCTGGATTTAAACTGAGAGTTTTTGGTCAAAATTTGAAATGAGAAGAAACCGTCCGTTTCTGTTCTGCTGTAGAGTAAGATGTTGTTTTATATGGGACTGAAGTTTCTGCACACAACATATTCTTCAAAAGATATGCATTTTGTTTGTGGTTGACCGATTTTGATTTTAATTTTTGCTCATTTTAGTTTGCTTTAACGGCGATGATTTAAAGAGGATGAATTTGGAGAAGTTTTGATCTAAATCATCATTGTATTGCATTGCATTATATGTTTTAAAACTACAGAGCTTTGATAATAAAACTAAGCATTTAAATAGCATTTAAATATCATCTCACTAAGACATATTATTGGCAGATATTTATATTTATATGCATTTTACGTCAGTTTCTGCTATACTGAATAAGAGGATGAATTTGCAGAAAAAAATCAGTGTACAATCGCTTCTTTTAATAATCCATTGCATTCAAAACAGTTTTAGTATAATTCAGATACTATTATAGTTGCATTAATATTTTAAATTAGTGTTTATTTTAATATTTTCCTGTATCATTTTAATTTTAAAAGTTTTAGTAATTTGTTTTTGACATTTTAAATATATATATAATTTGTATTAACTTATTTTTACGTTATTTTAGTACATGGTTAAACTAAATCAAAATATGAAATGCTGCCTAGGCAACTAGCATTTATTTTGGTTAACATTAATTTTATTTCAAATATCATCATGCAAAATGACATAAAATGACATAATCTGCATAACAAAATGTACTATTTTGGTTTCTAAATGTCTCGTTTCATCATTGGTTCAGCTCAACACTGAAATATACTTCTGAATCAGCAAACTAAAACCATAAAAAACATGTGACCTGAAGTTTTTGTGCATTTTTTTTTATTAGCATTCATTTTATTTCAAGTCCGATGTTTTTTTAATGGTTTTAGTTATCTATAATAACCCTGATTCAGAAGTAATTCAATTTTGTTATGCAGCTTATGTCATTTTGCATACAGGATAAAATTAATGAATTTCAATATTTAATATTTAAGCATAGATGAGTACCGTCCACTAAGCTAAAATGAATACTGATGTTAAGTGTAAATGCCATTATTAAAACCAGTTTAATTACTGCACGTTTAATCTCAGTATCATTATTAGATCCTGCAAAAACAGCAGTTTAAAAGCCAAAATGCCTCTTATAAATGGGAATAAACGACTGATTCTAATCTAATAAAGTGATTTTAATCTAATTCACATGTAATTTAGACACATAAGTGAATAGCATGTAAGCTGTGAATTGCTGATATTAAAGCAGTGTGACGGTTCGCTCTTAATGCTGGCTTTATTTATTGGCCAGCTGATCGTGGGATGCGGGTGGGAGACGCTCATTTTCACATTAGTGCAGTCGCATTTTAGGAAGCTATACTCATTCCAAGGTTCCTTATTACATTATCCTTAATGACATAAATGCAAGAATGCACTTGATAAGCAGTGAGAGTTACTGACGCAGTGGTTTCTCCTTCTGGGATGTGAACGCTTGAGAATGATCCGACTGTTCCCACATGGATCCCGCATTAAATGTTACATGTGTTTGGATTTGCTGGTTGAACTGGTACAGAGAGATCCAGATCACCGCAGGTTAAGAGAAACAGCTGTCAGCAGTTAACATGCTTCAAATCTGCCAGCATTAATGCATCTGATGGGGAGACGAAGATCTGCTCAGGGTTTCTGTGCATTCATGATGTAGTTCTTAAAGGAACACTCCACTTTATTTGGAAATAGCCTCATTTTCCAGCTCCTCTAGAGTTACACAGTTTTACCGTTTTCAAATCCATTCAGCCGATCTCCGAGTCTGGCGGTAGCACTTTTAGCATAGCTTAGCATAGATCATTGAATCGGATTAGACCGTTAGCATTGCTCTCAAAAAAATGACCAAAGAGTTTAGATATTTTTCCTATTTAAAACTAGCCTCTTCTGTAGTTACATCGTGAACTAAGACCGACGGAAAATGAAAAGTGGCGATTTTCTAGGCTGATATGGCTAGGAACTATACTCTCATTCCTGCGTAATAATCAAGGAACTGCTGCCGTACCATGGGTGAGCCGGCGCAGTGATATTACTAGCCATATCGCCCTATAAAATCACAACTTTTTTTTCACGATGTAACTACAGAAGAGGCAAGTTTTAAATAGGAAAAATATCGAAACTCTTTGGTCATTTTTTTGAGAGAGATGCTAACGGTCTAATCAGATTCAATGATCTATGCTAAGCTATGCTAAAAGTGCTACCGCCAGACCTGGAGATCGGCTGAATGGATTCGAAAATGGTAAAACTGTGTAACTCTAGAGGAGCTGGAAAATGAGCCTATTTCCAAAAAACTGGAGTGTTCCTTTAAAGGGAAAGTTCAACCAAAATAAACAATTGTTGTTCTAAACCGGTACAACTTTTTCTGAAATGTATAAAAGTCATTTATCCTGCTTGTATGCAACATATAACAATTCAGCGTAAGAATAAACTTATTAAACTGTGAAATCTTTACTGATTTTAGTTAACATAATAACTTTAATATTGTTAGTAATATTTCAGCTATACTGAAGCAGGTTTACTTGATTATCATACATCATTTATTAGAAAAATCTATTATTAAATATGATCATCAGGCTTTTGAGGAACGTTTATTTGTTCATCTCTCAATCATTATTGTATTTTATTGCATTATATGTTTTAAAACTACTGAGCTTTGATCATAAAACTAAGTGTTTAAATATCATCTTACTAATATTGGTAGATGTTTATATTTGTATGCATTTTATGTCAGTATCTGCTTTACTGTTATACAGATCTAATTGATTTATTACAAGCATCAGAATTTCATCACTTTTTGTCCATATAAATATCAGCATCTGTATTGTTTCAAATGTTTGTTCTTCATTCTGTGTATGTGCAGATGTTAACAGAATGAGTCATTTACAGTATATAAATTTCATATGAGCTAAATGCCATTGATTGCTGTAACTTTTGAATTATGATTTTGTACATGTGTTTTGATTGCGTTGTCCTTGTGTGTGTGTGTGTGTGTGTGTGTGTGTGTGTGTGTGTGTGTGTGTGTGTGTGTGTGTGTTCTCTGCATGTCTGCAGGGTTTGATCAAGATTCGAGGTGACCGGTGCTGGACGGATCTCACATGCATGGACTATCATTATGAGGTGCGATCGCATTTCTCTGGTCTTTCTTCCCTTTCTGGTTTTTGAAGGTTTAGTTTATTCATATGACGCTTCATCATAATAAAGCCTCGTCCGTAATACATGCTGTTTCAATCTCCAGTACACATATCTAAACCTTCTTAAATCAAGTTACATTCACTGGAGGTGCAAATGATGCGACTTCATGCTTAAAAATAGGTAAACATTGAGAGCCTGAAGTTTAAAGAAGTTTTAAAAGCTTAAAGTTTGAAAGTTTGAAGAACTGTGATGTAGTTTTGAAAAGCCCATACAGTAGATTGATAGATAGATTGATTGATTGATTGAGATAGATAGATAGATAGATACAGTAGATAGATAGATAGATACAGTAGATAGATAGAGAGATAGAGAGATAGATAGATATAGATAGACAGACAGATAGATTGATTGATTGAGATAGATGGATAGATAGATAGATAGATAGCGTTTCTGAGAATAGAGTGATATAAGTCTTAGCTTCTGTAACGGAAGACTCTGTAATGTGTGAGTGTACTGAAATGTTGTGCGTGTGTTTCAGAGGTTCAGGTACACGGGGATCTTCTGTGTGTAAGTCCAGGGGTTTGGCCCGAACTTCCACCGTGAAGAGTGTAACCAACATTAGATTGAAAGATTGATATTAGGTTATGTAGTTGAAGAAAGGCATTATTAATAACATGTCACATGATATCTCGGCTGAATGAAGCATGAGGGATTCCTGATGGATTCTGCAGTTTGGGGAAGATCTGCTTTCCAGCGAGTCGATGCCCTCAAACATGAAGCCAAAGACTTCAAAACAACAATGTCATTGTCCTGGAGTAACAGCGTCAGAGTCATGTGACCTGACAGCAGGGGAATATCACAGCACATTATAAATCACATCCAAAATCATAAAACTAAAATCATGAAGAAAAAAACACATTTTCGTTGCTTAAAATTAAATAATATAAAAAAATCTTATTTTATTTAAACATTTATCATTTTATTTCGTTGCTAATAAACCAAAACAGAAATGACACAATAATAAAAACTGCATAGACATATAATTTTTAAAAACTACTACAAAATTACTAAAACTTTAAAAATGAAAATATACAAATAAGAACCAATTCAATCAGATATCAAATATAAAAGACTTGTTATATTTAAACATTTCTCATTTTTGCAGTTTAACTTGAACTAAAATAAACTAAAACTCAAAAAAAAAAAAAAAAACCAGCACAGATATATTTCAATTTTTTTTTTTTTTACAAATATACAGCAAAATTACTAAAACTTTAACTAAAATGAAAATATACGTATAAAGACTGATTCAATTTGATCAGGGTTATTAACCAAAACCAAAACCATGATTTTTAAATATACGTAGCATATATATATATATGTATATATATGAATAATCTAAATATAAAACACATACAGTATTTTATTTAAACATTTCTCATTTTCATTGACTTGAAATAAAAACTTAATAGACATTAGAGACAAAACGGAACAAAATGACTAAAACTTTAAATAAAATTAAAATAATAATGGAGAATTTTAAAATAAGTACTAATTCAAAATATGAATAAAAATGTAATAGTATCTTAATGATACTAAAATACACTGGAGACACAGACTCAAGACACTTTAGAAGAAAAATACAAGACGTCTTCTGAATTAGCATTGAAAGGGAATAACATCCGCTAGTTTTGAAGGTTTCTTGAGTGAACGTTATGAAGTTCTGTGTAATTATGATTGATCACGATTGAACAGATTTCTTAGGGGACGTTACATAAGACGGTCTTGGGTGTCTCATTTTTGGACAACACTTGTGTGAAGATAACAGCATGAGATGTGGAGCGATGGTTAAAGTCAGTGTGTGTGTGTGTGTGTGTGTGTCTGTGTGTTATAAAGGCAATGAATTGTTCTGGGAGGACAATAAGAGTGTGTTTAAACAGTACAATAAAACCTTTATTTCATGCACTATGCTCATATATGTGAATGAAGTGTGTGTGACATTCTTGCTGGGCAGAGGTTAGTCGCGGTCAGAGAGTGTGTGTTTCATTATGATATTATTCCTGAAGGGTCGTTTTTAATGCTCAGATGAATTTTGCTTTTATCAATGGCTTGCCGTCTGTAAGTGGATTAAACTAAGCACTTAATGGAGGAGGTTTTTCTGGTTTTACCTCCAGTGCCACATCAGCAGACCGACACTGCCATCCTGCCATATTATGATATTTTAAATACAACAGGTTTTTATGCATCCAAGGTAAAAAAACACTGTTATTTTCTCATAATACACATAGCAGCATCAGCTGTTTTCTCTCAGTGTCTGAAATGGTTTGTTTGAAGATTCAGTCTCTCTAAGCCCCGCCTCTCTGGGAGCTGCTCTGCTCTGATTGGTCAGAAACCAAACGCTCATTATCATATCTCAATCTCAGTCTTCACACACTGCAGGCTTGTGCACAATTCAGAATTGAATTGAGAATAACTCCTTACTTCCAATTCATTTGAATTGATGTCAAAAACAGGATCTAGAATTACAATTAGAATTTGAATTAAATGAAGCAGAATTGCAATTCAATAAAAATTCAAAGAAATTCAAATACATATTTTAAATGAAGTGTTTAACAATGAAGCTTTACAGTATATGTCAGATATGATTGCATTATGCACTTTGTGTTATTTGATTACTTTAAAATGAAAATTGGAACAGAACTAATTAAACAACATTGAGGGGGTAATTTATTTCAAGAATTTTATCATTATCTATATTTTAGAACAAAATGTATGCAGGAATTTAGAAAATTTTGAAAAACATCTGAATTTTGCACAAGCCTGACACACAGTGATACGAACTGTGACGATGGCGTTGGTTTTACCTATAAACTGTAAAAAAACTTGGCCGTAGTGTTCGTGATGTCACCCATTTGTTTCTGAAGAGCATTTTCAGAAGGCCAAAGATCGTCGCCATCTTGGAAACGTGTCACTCCCGGATAAACGAAAATGTGCAGCGAGGCGGATTAGCTGAGGTGACGTGACGCTAACACTAGCAGACAAACGGCTAGTAGTGACATCAGTGGCAATCCACCTGTCACTCAAGTGGCCACGCCCTTAATTATACAGAACTTTAAGGCTTAATATAATTTAAATGGATGAGTTATAAAAAAATTCACTCCTCTCACAGTCGTCATGGAGGGCAAAATTAGTTATATAGACCAAAACCACTTTTTGCACCAGACTGTAAACATGTTTTATTCTGCTGTAAAGTTGGGCATTTTAACATGGAGATCTATGGGG